>VDFB02329856.1:0-43222 GCA_007258455.2 Sequoia sempervirens
TATGATTTTTTGATCAATGAGGTCTTGGATTAAGTTTTTTGACCCCATGCAACTGTTAGTGGTGTGCCCTTTGATTTTATGAAAGTCACAGAGCTAGTTTTTATTGTACCAGGGTGGTTTTACTTCTGGTTCCTGGTAATTCTCATAGGTGGGAGCCTTGATGAGGTTTTCGTTTATCAATTTCTTCATGACAACTTCATGTGGTTCCCCAAGGGAAGTGTACTTCTGCTTGGGGGAGTTTTCATTTTGCTGTGGTGGCCCCCTTTGATCATTCACATTGTTGATAGTTTGATTGTTTGGCTGTTGAGTCACCATGTTACCTTGGTGATTGTTTTGATTGTTGTTTTGGGGTTGTTGCTGGGGTGTTGGTGTGTTTTTTTGAGGAGCACCGATGACAACTTTGGCATTGACAACACCATCGTTGGTAATGTTTCTATTTGTCACCCATGTGTGAGGTTTGTCATTTTAGTCCGTGGATGGGCGATTGTTTTGTTGTTCAAGATATGTGGGTGTCCCTCCTTGTGAAATAAGGGCTCGTTCAATGTTAAGCGCCTTGGAGATCAATTAATTGTATTTGGTGATACCTTGCACCTTGAGATGAAATGCCAAGGCTCCTTCGAGATTGGAGATGATGGTACAAACTTGTTGTTCTTCTGGCATGACCCATTTGCTCCTATTGGCCTTGGATCACCATCATTTTAGGAATGAAGCAAATGATTTTCCTCTTTCCTTGTTTAAGAGCTGATAGTTCCTCTAGACTGACATCCATATAGACATTGAAGGCGTAATTTTTTATGAATGCATCTACTATCTCTTGGAACTTTTTGATGTCTGGAGGAAGGCAAGAGAACCACTCCATGACGTGGCTAGCCAAACTTCTAGGAAATAGCCGCATCAGATAGGTATCATCATATGTGACTTCCATGCAATGAACTTGGAATTCCCTGATGTGATCTTTAGGGTTTCTCGTCCCACGGTATTTATCAAATTTGGGGATCTCGAATCCCTTTGGGAATAGTTTCAATACAAGACTCCTGCCAAATAGATAGGGACACAAGTTATTGGGTGTCTTTGTGATTTTCCCTGATTGAAGATCAAGTACTTGTTGTGAGAGTAACTTGATCTGTGTTGCTACGTCGTTTTGTGGATCAGGGGGTGGGATGAAGGTGTTATATGGTGGATCACTTGTTGGAGGTATGGGTGGGTTGGTTGGTGTGTTGGTGGATGGTGCTTACATATTTTTCTATGCCAACTATGCTTGTACTTGCTGTTGTATCAACAATGCTTGTTGTTGGTCTTGTTGCTGTTGCGCTAATAGTGCTTGCTGCTGAGCTTGTTGTTGTTGTTGCACCAACAATGCTTGTTGTTGGGCTGCTAATTGGGCTACTTCTTGTTGCTCTTAATATCTTCCCATTGTGTGTTGAGTACGTGTACTAATAGCTTGCAATTCTGAAACGAGCTTCGCTGGCAGGATTGTGCTTGTTGGGAAATTGTAATGAGGCAGTAGCGCTGCACTTGCTGTGCTTGTTGTGACTTGAGCAACATGCTGCTTGGGTAAACCCGTGACATTGTTGTACAACTAGTGTTTGATGCTAGTTATTATGTCGGTTTTGGTTTTCAGTTTGATCAACATTGATAAATATACTATATTATTGATGGTATAATGATAAAGGCACCATTATGAGACAGTTGTGGTACTAATTAAATATATTTGTCCTTGAGGACTACATGTTTGATCATTTGATATTTATTAGGATTATTTCCTCATGGTTGATCGATGTGAGATATCTTTGTTGATGGTGTGTGATCCCAAACTAGGTTGATGTTGATGTTGAGTAAATTGATGGTGGCATACTTGGGATGGTCAGGGTCCCTGATCCAATAAGTCTCTTCTTGGCAGATGCCGGAGGGTTTTATTGAGCCTCTTTGATTATTGAAATGATATTGGTCATTTTGGATCTTGAAAGGGGATATATGGATGCGTTGGATTTTGAGGTGTGGTTGTTGATTGTGTGAAATCTTGGTTGCCATGAGGATGAGTTGTATTTTAATCCTTTATTAACAATAAGTTGAGTTAGACAATGGATGATATTTGGGGAATAGGTTTGATTCTTGGAGATGGAGATTCAGTTGGGATGTGGTTGGTGGAAGCATGAACTAAAGTTTGTTCCACAATGGTGGTCACATCAAAATTGGAAGGGAGTTTAGCCCCTTGTTTTGCTAATTCAAGCATGTATTGTAAGGGATGGAGCCTCATCATGATGTTTACAATCCTATGATTCTCGGGATTTTGGACCATTTTAGTGATCTCATCTTGTGTCATCCCAAAGGAATTATTGGTGATATCCTCCACTTGAGCTTCCTCTTGCAGATTTTGTGATGATGAAGGAAAATTAGTTAGAGGATTGCTTGATCCAAAGAGATTCATTTCGGTATTGGTTTGGATTAGGTCACTTGAAGTTGATGTTTCTTTGTTGATCTCCATGTTCTTCTTGTGTTGCAATCTTGTTTGAACCATAAAATGAGTCTCAAAAAGAGAAGATCTAGGATGATTAAGGATCAAAGGTGTGATGGTGAAATGAGTGAAAGGTGGATGATATGGATTTTTAAACTCTTAGAAGATCTTGAGAGGAATGCTAGACTTTTGGGACTTTTAGATTTTTGGTTTTTGATTTTGGATTCTTTGATTTGATTTTAACCTTGACTTGGTTTTGGATTGTTTTGATTTTGGATAATGAACAAATGGATCCCAAGATGTTGGATGTTATCTATAGGATAGATTTTATCACAAGATGATAAATTGACTAAGTGTAGGGAGAAGGATGCATCTACCCACATCGAACCAAATAAGATGATTTGATGATAGTTCAACTAAGCATATGGAGAAGGATGCATCTACATATACCTAGCTAAAAAAGATGATTTGATGTTTTGATTCAAGGATTTTGATTTGTTTCAAGGATTTTTGATTCATGGATTTGCCAAAAAGTCTAGCATGAAGGATGATTTCAAGATTTTCAAGAGTTGTTGGTGAGATGATTTTGGTTTGATGTTTGAAAGATGGATGAAGATTTGATTTTGATCCTATGTGTACCTAAAAAAAACTCTTGTTTACAAGACCTCAGTTTTGAAGAACATGCTTTACTCTAATCAAGGTGTTCAAATTCCTGAAAAAGATTTGGATTTTGACAATAATAGAATGAGTACAAACCGAGATTGTTTCTCGAGGCTTTTCTATAAAAGTTAAAAAGCAATCTTTGTCTAAATTTGTATAGCATTGAGAGATGATTTTGATGATCTTTTGGACTAAGAGCTTTTGGTTTTTGGATTTTGATCTTGCGTGAAATCATTTGAGACACGTGTGTGGGGTTCAATTGTTCTTAGCTTTGCTTAGTGTGTTCTTTTTACCACAAATAATTCTTAATTAGGTCTTTGAGCTAGATGTCTAATGTCTTAACTTCTTATCATTCCAAAAGGTATATTATGTGGAACTTCAATGAAATCAAGGAAAAAGTTACCTAATGTTGACCTTAGTAGGAGAAAATTGAGATGAAATCCAAATGCTTAGAAGCCTCTAAGGATGAGAATCCCAAGGGAAAGCAATAGCATGCAAATTTGTTCAAGGATATTTGCTTCTCCTAAAGGGTTTGAGATTTGATGCTCATGTTGAATGTTTGTTTTCCCAATGTTTATGATAAAGAAAAGTGTTTTTATTTTGAAGAAAATGTACAACCCTATGGCTATGAAAGACTGTATTTGTTGAATCCCCACTTGGACAAGTCCAGCTATGCCTCCTTTTAGCGAATGGTTAGATGCTTGACCACACAGGCTCCCCCTTATAGTGCACTCGCTTCTCAGGTCAACCAAGCATTAATACCCATGAATCTCCCATGGCATACTTTCCATTTCTACTAAAATTTGTAAAAGTGTGGGGTGGCTTCAGAACGACTGTTCTTGCACCAACAAAAAGATCAAGGATTTTGGCCTTTTCTAAACAAGGGTTTTAATGCAGGCATTCCGTTCGTGGGGGACCACCCATGCGGTGAGAGACCATTGCTACCCTTCTTGTCAGAATAATCCTTGTGATATTGGCCTTTGTTCCAATATCCATACTTATATCCCAGGTGGAAGTCGCTTGGCTTTAGCGTGTTCCCAGTTGGGTCGTTCCCTTGGGTGATTACTTTTTCCCACAAGGCAGGCCCTCTAAGATAAACAAAAGCAAGCAAACATATTCGTAACTTGATCAATCTTTGTTGCCAACCAAAGAGAGAGAATGTACACAATATGCTCCACTCACACTCACAAGATTTGTTCAATTTTAAAATCCAAATTGAAGTGTATGGGTAATTATTTATGCAACTTAATGTCACCAAAAGGCCTTTTGATTCTCAAGATCACCGTGAGGCACAAGAGAAGTGCATACGTCCTTTTAATGATATTACTTTGAGTAAGTAATTACAAAACAAAGAAGCACATGTTCATTTTAAGTCCACAAAGCAATGATTTGATTCTTTTTAGTGCACCAAAATGAAATATGGAATTGCCTTGTTCAATTGTTAATCCTCAACCAAATCTAGTGAGTTTGTCCTAAAGTTCTTTTTAATCCATTTGTAGCAAAAAATTGAATTTTTTTGTATTGTTCTTTTTAGAGCCCAAAAGAAATTTAGTAGGTCCTAAGCACATAAAAGATAACAAATTTTTAAGAGAGATTGTGAATTCTCTAAGAGTGTTAAACAAACACTAAAGTGTTCAAAAACACTTGGTATCATGAGAGAATGATGTCATTATAATGCTTCTTTCAACCTCATTTTTCTCCTTCACTTTGATTAAACCAACCTACAAAAAATCAGTTAGAACTGCAAAACAGAGGTCAGGAAAGCAATTACTAAACCAGATGATCAAAATTAAAAAAAGCACATGTCATAAAAATTGAAAATTTCACTCTTTACTTCACTCCAGCGGTGGAGTCTACATAGGCGGTGTAGTTTGAGGGATCTAGCGGTGCTATATGGTGATGCTAATTATGCAAGTGTTGCTTTGCAACAAAATAGAGAGGGTGATTGCGTTGGAGTTTTAACCAACAGTGCAGTTTCGAGTTTAAAAAAGTCAATGACCCCGAATTGACCGAATGGTGGAGTTAGAACTTTTGAATTCTGGGTGGGAGAGATTAAGCATTGTAGTTTGAAGTTTGATGCGGTGCTGTATGGTGACGCTGGAATGATAACAGTTCTGTATTGCGACGTTGGACTGATAGCAGTGCAATTCCTTGTAGACACACAAAAATAGAAAAAAGCATAATTTTTTTGATAAAAAATGTGATTTAAACTTGAGATTCACCCTCCTTCTAGTGCCAAATGTAAAACCAAGATCCTAGCACCTGCAAAAACAATAAACAAACACATAGTTAGATCAAATGCAAGTGAGAATAAAGATTCCCCATGAAATCCATTAGCAATGCTAAAACTAGGAAATAAAATGAAGAACAAAATAAGAAAGCAATGAAATCCTAATTAAGCAAGAAAACTCTTGATCTCATGGGGGAATTGGTGCCAATTTGATGTGAAAATTGGCCCTTTCCCAACTCCAATGATGCAATGTTGATGAGTGATGAAGAATGATCCACTTTGTTGAAGATTCAAATATGCTCCATGATGAAAAATCTGCATAACCTAGCTAAGACTTTGATAAAATTGACGAGAATAGCTATGCTTGAAGATGAAATTGAATATAGTAAGTTTACTCAATTTGTGGATGATCAAATGAGGAGAGAAACCTCTTATTTATAGAAAGAAAAGATGGAGAAATGCCCAAAACAAATCAATGTGGGACTAATTTTCAACCAATGGCCAAATGCCACTTGTCAAGATGTGAATGGGCAAAGGATGTGCACATTTTGATGAATGTGCCCATAAAAGCAATTAGGTGGAATTTGAAAATAGTGAACTGACGTGTAAGAGGGAAAAGGAATGTCTTAAATGCCACATGGCTCAATGCATAAGATGGAATAGATGTCTTGTTGGAAGGACAAATCCACTTGGATGGATTTCAAATTTGAAGGAATATTCTCTAAAAGATGCCAAGTTGAGGGAAAATAGAGATTTAACAAATGAATTAAATGTATTTTCATGTGTAAGTGGCAAAAGCTAGAGGATGGGACATGGATTAGAATTAAATAATCAAGGGTTAATTAATTTAATGAGGTATTAGATGATGTGACCAATTGATTTAGATTTATGGGTTGATTTAAATCAAAAGATGAGAAGAATGCGATTTAGATCTAATTAAATAAATGATTTTGATTTATTTGATTAAAGGGGATGATGTTAGATTAAATCAAACAAGGTTTAATTTATTTAATTTAATAGAGTGACTTTAGAGATTTAATCAAATAAAATGAATTATTTAATTAAATAGAGACATAGTGTTAATTAGATCAGATTGATTGATTTAATTAACAAGAGAGAATGACTTAATTAGATAAATAATTATTTATTTAATTAAGGGACGAAGAGTGATGACAAGCTAAGAGGATGATTCAAGTTGAAACAATGTTAGTAATTAGAATCAAATGTGTAATGCCAATCAGTACATTTTACTTGTCTACAAATAGGTATCTCATTATCTTCCTGATTGAGATTCCTATTTATCAAACATTGCATCCTTGTTTGTGGAGTCTCACATTTTAGCCTTGGAGGAAACATTTGAGGTTTATCTCTCCTCTTTGATGATAGTCATTGCACAATTATTATCAAACCATCATTGTATTTATATCTTGTTCACCATTAGTTTCCACATAGTCCTGGTTTGTCACCTTCTTCATTGATTGGGTATGTACCTAATTTGATTGTGGCATCTTCATCTTCAGTGGCCAAGGAGACTCATGAGTAGGTTTTAGAGACATCATACATATTCATGCTTCTTTCTTTCAATTCCTATTCAAAATGGGAAGCATTCCTACATTTGTGTTTGGTGCTATTTCTTTCAAAATGGAGACAAGTTGTTTGTCGATGTTGGATCATGTTTTTTCTTCAAGCACTTACCACTTTTGCAGGCGATTACACATTGTGGGGGGATACATAGTCTCTCTATTTCCCTATTATTGGGGGGATAAATTGATTGTAATATATTCGTGTGATGGTTGGTGTACTTGGGGGGTATCATGGAGTCCTCCATCTTTCATCACTTGATTGTTTTATTTTCTCTTTTGGGGAGGATTTTTGTCCCACTGTGTTTTCTCCTTTTCTCCATTTGTGAGAGATTTCATTTACATTTGTACATGGGTACCTAAAATGGCCTTCTAGTCGAGACCCATATTTTCATCCTTTTGTATCATTTGCATAATAATATTCTCCCTAAGTTACATTTAAGGGGGGTGTTGGTGTGAATGTATGTCTTGTACCTAGTAATTTATCTTACTAGGGACTTAGGGGATTTATTTAGATGTTAAGTGTGACACCCCTCCATTTTGTTATGTTTTTCTTGATAGCTCAGATACTTTGTTAAACCTTATTTTATGTTATGGTTGTTCTATCATTGACAGTGGAGCGATGATAGACTACATGGTTGTGATGATACATTATATGCATGGTGATTATGTTTAATATGCTTTATGATTGCATAGATGCATAGTTGTGATGATATTGCTATATATGCTTATTGTTGTTTAATTGATATATTATCTCATCAGTTGATGTGACATTGTATTGGTGAAGAGAATGGTATTGCATCACTCGCTTGAGAGTGCCCTGTGATTTCTATGATTCTCTCTTCACGGTGTGTATGAATTACTATCTGTATACATGTACGACTCTTGCTTGTGTTGTAGGTTTGTAGGTACAGGACAATGACTTCACCTGGTTTCACAGGTCTGAGCATGTCCACTACTCAATAGTAATGATTGGGAGATAGTAACAGGCCACCTGGTCATACCTATACCCTAGTACAGTGTGTCGTCAGTTTGAGTTTTGGTCGTATCCCTTATCTTTGTTGTTTTGGGTATTTTATTATTGTGCAAGTTTAATTTTGTAGATTAAATATGTGTTTGATTAAATATTTAATTAATGGAATTATTGTTGTGGAAGCTTTAGAATAAGTAAATAAATAAATTTAATTTAGTTATGTTATTAGGTAATTTTAATTATTTAATTAATGAGAATTAAATAAATAAGATTATTTAAAATTGTTGAAATATATAAATTGTTAATTTTTAAATGCATGTGGTTGGAAAATATCTATGGTGGTTGAGGGAAAATATATTTTGTGGTGTTAACTGTAAGTTAGAAGTTGGTTATCTAGTTGTTAGAATTTTATTCTCAGAGGAAAAATTTGAGAAAAGAAAAGGAAGTTGTTTTCACAGAAAGGTTTGGGTTTTGGGGAAAAATTGTGAGGAAATTGTGGATCTCTTTGAGTTTTATTTTAGAATCTTGTTGTATAATTCTTGGTGTGGTTTATTATCTGTTCTGTAAAGTGGCAATTTTACTGGAGGAAGCTTTGGCAACATTGGCAATTTGAAATTACAGAGAAGCTCAAGAACAATTCTCGAGGCAACAGTTCTTCTGGAACATGTTCCTTTATTGTTTTTGTGAATTTTGAATTTAATGAGTTGTTTATATTATTGTAATGCAAATTGGAAAAGTTTAGAAAGAAATTTTCATTACTATAGAAGCTTTTGGTTTTTCTTTAAAATGATTGCCATGAAAATTAAACATCTGTAGAAAATAATTTAAGTCCTCCGTTTTAATTTGATCATTTGAAATAGATTGAAACAAAAGGAAATTATAGATCTCTGTAGAAAGACCTTCATTTTGTTTTGGGTTCTCAATTCCTTTTAATTGTTTGGGAAAATGAAATCTCTGAGTTTTCCTGTAGAAAAATTCTTCTGTGTAATTTGTTTTCCCAATTTGAATCAATGTTTGAATTTGTTTTTATATATATATGTATATATATATGTACATATATATTGAAATGTATATGTACGCATACATATATATATTATATATAAATGTGCTAAATTTATTTTAAACCACTGTAATTTCAATTGTAAGAAATCGCCTTATGATGAATTTCATAAATACTGGTGAAATTGTTCATAAAAAAAAAGAAATAAAAAGAAATATATATATATATATATATATGCGTTTGTTTTTAAAACGTAGTGAATGCGTGTATATGGGAGGTTGGGGGTTGCTCCCACAACAGCCCATATGGGAGGTACGCTGTGGGAGGCAGCGCTCAGTGCTGCTCACCCACAGCGCAACCCACATGTGGGTGCGGTTGTGGCCAACGCACCCAGTACAACCTTATACGGCTGTAGATGCTGCATGGATATTGTATTGTGCATCCATTTATTTTTTGAGTTGGGATTTTAATTAGTATTGTTAGGAACTAAAATATTTATATATATATATGTTATAAATATATATATATATATATATTATATAAGATATATATTATTTATAATATATACTTTGTATATTATATATATATTGTTGGAAATTGTATTATAATTATTTTAAAATGGAATTTGGGAAAAGTATAATTAATTTTATAATTAAATATATTTATTTAATGTGTGAGTAATACAATGATTATTTGAAAAAGCATGATTAATTAAATTGAAGTGATTGATTATTTTATTGATAAATTTGAGTTAATCTTATGAGTAGTTGTGAGTTGAAAGTAATCATTTAGTTTAAATTCATTGTTGACCTATAAATAGGAATTATGTTTAAATGGTGTATTTTAGATATGCGATGTTGATTGTTTTGGATTTAGGAAATCCGAATAATAGTGCTTTTAATTACTTGAGATTGTTTATTTTAATTTATAGTGTTATGTAATTGGGCATGATGGGGAATATTTGTTGTAGAGAAAATATAAGTCTTCTAGATTATAATTGTGACAGGGTTGTTATTTCTGTTAGTCGCCTTAAAATTTCCTTGGGTAGTGCATGTAGTTGGATTAAGTGTTGGACATCCGTAGGGATGTGTTATCTCTTGTGTTGTGTTATTATTAGTTTGTGCACTGTCTACCCTTGGGTGTAGAATGAGTTATTGTGTTGTCGATAGGGGAGTGGCTTTCAATGAGGGCCAGGACACAAAGTGGTCCCAGGATAACTCATGTGGAGGTCAGTGTAATCAGTGAAAATTAAATAACCTACTTTAGGGGAATGGGTAGTTAACATATTTAACTTGATAATTAGCCCCGCTCATTGGCTCAAGGGCTTGTGTTAGACTTGAGATGAGATGGGAAGGCCTGGAATGGTAAGATCGTTATCTTGTCATCTCGAAAGATAATTGATTCCGCATTGGTGTGCATGTGGTGTTAGCTCTCAAAAATGTAGGTAAAATACCTCAAGAGGTTGCCAATCTCTTGGTACATTTTAGGGTAACAAACAAGGCCAAATGGTTTAGACCTTCTACTCTTTAGGTGCTGCCAAACCTAGGCGGGTGTACCTATGTGAATAAAGTAGACTTAAGGTTGTATGACTAGACTGAATTGATGGATCTATTACGATGGCACAAATGTAATAGATAAAAGCTTGCAGACTACTCCTACTCCTAATTTTAAACTTGAAATGTGAATGTTTTTGAACAAAGATTTTATAGAATTCTAAGATGTGGATGGTGTGACCAGTGCCTACTTCTTTTGGGCTAATGGAGTCAAAAGGTAAATATTATTTGTGTCCTATTTTTGGATATAATTCAAATTGTTTGACACTTTTATGTTTATAACTTGTATAAACAAGCAAGAGTGTAATTATCAGATTCTTCTTAATAATCCAAGTGTCCTTTTCCAAATTACTGTGATTAATTAGAAGGATTTAATCCTATCTTGCAGGAACCAATTAACTAAACCACACAAGAGAAGCAAGTGTGCTTTGATAAATTGAAGAATATCCTTGATATTTCAATTTAAATAATCAAGAAGTGACAACCTTGGAGACAACCAAATAATATTTTCAAAGAAATTCAACAAACAATTGACACCATAATTGGATCACCAAACTTATGCATTCTTCTCCATTACATAATTTGAAAAGATTTTACAATGTACAACATGATATTTATTTCAGCAATAGTTCACCCTATCCAACTACCTAACCTACTTATTTCTCCTAAATCTAATCTCTTATTTTTCATTTGGTTTCATCTGGCATATATATTATATATTTTCGAGAGTTGTGACCCTTCATTGTATATCGGCTACAACTCTTCATTATATTTTAATTAATTGCCTTCAGAAAATTAAAATATTTAAATCTTCATCACCTTCATTTTGTGTGAAAATTAATCTTGATTTACTCATTAAGCTTCTTTGTTGGAAATTTTCACCTAATTGAATAATATACTCTTAGAGTAAAATAATCACCCACTCCTTTAATCCCATTGTTGAAAATTCTCCACTTCTCATGCAAATGCTTTATATTTTCTACCCTTTATGCCTTTTTTGTGGGAAAAATAAATATCCACCTTATAACTCCCTTGGTGAAAATATTTCCCATCCTTATTGAAGTATTTTACCTTGCGCTTAACATGTGCATTTTCACCAAGTGAATAAAATTAATCACCCATTGAATGATTTAATGTATTTCTTTTAAATTCCTCGGTTAAAATATTTCACATAATATTTTACTTTATAAAAATACTTTAGATCTCCACCCTTATTCTAAAAATATTTACTTGTGTAGTGCTCCCGCAATTTCATATTTAAACTTCACCCATAGTATCTATTTTAATATTTTATCTACCCTCAAGTTTTCAGTGTGACATGCTCCATCGGAAGGACTTTCTTTTTTTATTTACCGATTTCAATTCTCTTGCCGAAGAAGTTTCCATCAGCGTGACTTGCATTGTTGGGAAAATATATACCGATGTAGTATCTCTTGCCAATGAATTTAGGGTTTGCTCCTCTATTCCTCATGCGAAGAATTTTCCACAATTTCATCCATGGAATCTCTCCGTGTGGCTGAATCTTGTTAGATTTCTCCTAGCACCGAAACAAGATTCACGTATAGTCCAAGATCATACGGGTGGCGATACATTCGCTCTAATTTCTCATAGCTTCATTGTTCGCTTGATTATTCCCTGAAACTTCATATTGGTTTGGTTATTTTCCTGGATTGCACCTTGTATTGCCTATGTATTTCTCTCATAACCTTTTATTTCCACTACAAAAGAAATTTCCATTATGTACATTTTACTAAGTATCTCTATGATAATCCACGTCTATTATGCCCATGTAAGGCCTTTGCCAATGAATCGTGAATAGCTTGCATGATTCTTACTGGAGTATATCGAAGTCCTTCACACAAATCACTTTCGTATTTCATCCTTTGTTCGCTACAGTCGTTCTTCTGGAGATGCTTTATGTTGGCCCTGTTTCAACCTTTGTGCCATGCTTTGTTTTTATTGGCGTCTTCATGTTCAATCATGACTTCATTTTATTTGCAATTGTTGTATTCCCTTCCTTGTGCTCTAGAAATCTCCACAGGATTGATCATTTATTACCAATAGATGTCACAATGCTCAATCGAATGAACCATCAACAATGATTTGAGTTGATGCCTGAAAATAACATCCTACTAAAACATTTAGATACCCTTTCTTGTCTTTAGAACACATTTGAGCCCCTGTGCATTTGGATGCTTTTATTTCTGCGCTCAAGATAATTCTTCACCTACAGTTTCACTTTCCTATTAGATTCTATTGATGTGCTCTTGCATTCATTTTTATGGTTCTTACCAATATCAAAGGAAGGGATACAAATTTTGTTAAGAGTGTCGAGCTCTTGATTTCCAAATTCATGCATATTGACAAATTCGTTGTCCACCAATAAGTATTTCCCTGTTGCATCTCTAGCTAAGCTATGCGGGTTACCTTCAGTATTTAAAATCCCATACGCCTTTGTATCGAATCAAGTATATCATCTTTGACACAATGATAATAATAGGCGAAAGGGAAATAATGGAAACTTCCATTCGTTCTGCATACATGACATTCATCACTATTAAAATTGTATATATCATTCATTCCAAAAGTTGTAACCTCAGCTCATCCATTATTTAAGAATCTATGTTTGTCTCTTGATTTACATTCTGCAATATCTTCTGCCCTAGGAGATCGATGTGAAGGCACCAAATATACCCTCAAAATAAGAACAGGTTCATACAAGCCTTCTCATTTTAGCAAGGATGCAAATAATTTATACTCCATCAAAAGAACATAATTACTCAAATGATTTCCTTAATCTGTTCATCAACACCATGTGTATGAGGTCGCGCCACAGCCAGTAGTGGGCTCTGCGCACATGAACGGAAATACAATCCTTGGTACCAAAAGTGTAGCTCTATAAGCTTCTGCTTGTACACAATCCTTGATCATTTCTTCATGAATTCTGACGTGGGCATATGAACCGAAATACAAAGCATCTCTACGCGTGAAATTCTTTAAATGTCTCATGCCATTCTCTTATTTGAAGCAGAGGTCTAGATATCAAATTTCTCTATGGCATTCCAAAGTAAAAGCAATAAATTTTATCTCTTTTGCTCATAGAAGGACCATGATTCTGGTGCAATGTATCCCAAGAACCATTACTAGATGAAGCAGTTTGAGATTTCTGTGTTCGTTTTGACATCACGTGCACGACTCTAAGATTTGAAAAGAATATTTGAATCATTCATCCACATTTTGATGGATGTGAAAACCCTAATCCATCATTCCCACTTTATTATAGGCTGGAAGGATACATAGAAAACAGTCTGCACATCTTCCATATTTCGTAGATATGCCCAAAGAAATGCTTTACATTTGTGCTTTTGAAGTGTTGAAGTTGGGAACTTCTGTATTGCAACATCAACATCAAAGCATAGCATGTAATATGAGTTTAGAAGATCATTCCCCTCTCAATCACGCCCCTCAATGTCTATTCGGTCTTCAATAAAACTTGTCTTTCATCTTGTTTTGATAGATGCCCATACTTTGTTCCAATACTCAGGCATGGAGAAAATTGACATCTGCTAACTCTATTTATTGAATCATTTCAACAAATCCTCATTTGAGCAATTTATCTTGTTGTTGTATATAGGCATGGAAAACATGTCTTCATACTTATTTTTTAAGAGATGGTGTAAATCACCAAATTACTGTAGTCTTATCAACATGCTTAGAGGCTTGGTGTGTGAAGTCCAACAGAGACTCTGGAACATAAATATTATCTAGCAAATAAAGCTTTGAATAGTTTGAACAACATATTTCTGATTGTGTCCATTCTTCTGATGGCATGACAATAATTGTTATTAAGCACAAGGGTCTGCACCCATGGTTTAGAATCTAGAGCATCTTCAATGGATAATCTGCATTGCTCTACATCATTGTTGATATTGTATGCCTTTTGCAAGAAATCCATCACATTCAGCAAGCTTTCTACTATGTCCACTTCATACCTATCAATATTAGGCTCCTGCTTAGGCTTTATATCTTGAATTGCAACATTCTGGCCAATTGATCTCACAAGTATGGTAGATAATCAAACTTTTTCATCATGTCACCTTCAATTTTTTTTGAAGGTTCTAACAGGGCGGAGTTCGTAAGAGGTTACTAGGATAACCCAAGATGGGGGTTGGGACCTAGGAAGATCTCCTTAGGATAACCAATGCAACCTTTGTGATGACACTCCTATGACAATAGTCATTTGTTTTGTACAGTGGTTGTTCTTGATTCTATGATTCTGGAAGCAATGTAACCCTATTTTTGTATTTACTGGTATAGTGTAGTTTTGTACTTTGCTTGTGTTAGAGGTAGTTGGTTGTCTTGGTTACCTATTACTATCTCCTAGCACGGGGGTTGGGCCTACGGGTACCATATGGTTGGGTGGCGTGCACCTTACACTGTTGAGTTCTCATCCTGTTCGTGATGGTGGGATCTTCTTGTTCGAGGAGCTCATGTGGTTCTATGGATTTGTACTTCTCTTTCTCATTATAACTATGGACACTATGTAATTGTAATCCTCATTTGTATCGAGAGAACCCTTGTGATGTAATTGTAACATTAAGTATGATTTATTTATCATTGGATTAAATGGGTTATATTTGGTTTATATGGTGTTGTATTTGTGGAAATATGCTCATTACATTTCTATGTGTTAGACTTAATTTGCAATGGATTATTGCATTGTTGTATGTTGTTATCATGAGTTAATTCCATGTACTATGTTTTAGAATAATTTGTAAGTTTGGAATTTGACATGTAGACACGTTGCGTGGCCTAGAGGATGTATGTTTTAGAGTAGTTTACTTCACTCGTCATTGTTACTCTTTTGAAGAAAAAAAATTAGTTGTGCTTCCGCAATGTTGTATTGTCCTCTAGGTTGCGGGATGGGGTTTTACATTAAGTTTACTTAGGATATAATATTCTTTCTAGAAGTCTGAGTTGACTTTTCTAGAACTCATCTTGCTTTTAATGCTTGATTCCTAGGTAGTTAGGTTGTCATTTGTCACATGTCATAGGATTAAGATACATGTCACAATCATGTTAAATCTTATTCATCACTTTTCTTATATAAGGAAGGTCATTGTAGTCATATATAATATACTTCATACCTCATCATCATTTTGACAGGTCTTAATATCAAGAAAGCTCATATTATTGCATACCCTCTTGTAGAAGGTTTTTATTGATTTTGTAGATGGTCTTGGGTATAGAGATAATCTTTAGCTCTTACAAAAATTACATCCTTTCTAGGGTTCAACAATGGTAATATACGAAGTAGGTACTGTTATCACCTGAAATTGCACCCTTGTTGAACCTGATGTTCAACACCTCAGTGTAACATGGGAAGACCTCCAAAGCTGTGGGTCACTTATAGATAGAGGTCAACCTCCGGAGAAGGCCAGCTTCCTTTGGTATCACCTAGACTATTGATTCTGTAAAGGGAAAGGGAGGAGTGCATAGAAATAAAACTAAATACTATGGTGATACACTGAACTGACAGGAACAATGAGATACTTTGATTACACTTGAATACTGATGATGAACATAAGATTACACATCAAATCTGTATAAGCTATGCATTAATATGTCACAACAGGTTTGATTCACACACTTTTTCTATAGAGGAAAATAATTTTCACAGACTAGAATCCATATGTGATTGTGTAAACACAGTTTGCGATTTGTATAATGATGATTTTGCAAAGGAAGGCATGAAAACACAAGATAAAGTTATAAAGGAATGAAAGAAATTCACAAAATAAATTGATTATGAACCTGAAATGCACAACACTTTGCAAGAACAAGATGGAAATCCGAACATCAATAGTCACCAAGGCAAACTTTATATATCATGCTCCAAAATGAGTTACAAAATTTTGCTAATTTGAGAGAGGACTGTAGAAGTCACAGAATTTCAAAAAGCATCAAGAGAACTCCCCTACAAAGAGGCAAAAATGCCTTATATACAAGAGTGTGTTGGCCCCTGCCCCTAGGGCTTACAAAAATATCAAAATTCAGAAAAGATCTACCCCTAGATCTTTTATGAAGTTAATTCTGCATTCAATGTGTAACCTCGCTGTCCATGTTGGTGTGAAAGATTGCCCTCAGGAGAACCCTTCTGATCCTTCGCAATATTAACTTCTGGTCCTCGTGGCCATCTTCAAATCTTCCCATCCGAGTTGCTTTGAATGCTCCTGAGCTCAGAATAGATCCACGTTGTTTTCACTCTGTTGACCTTCTCCTCCCTGGTCAGACTGCCATAGCTCACCCTTAACTCACTCTAATTGGTTGATCATACGCCACACGAGATCGCCAGATGGTCAAGGGCCGCTTAGACTGAATCGCATGTCGGTGAGACACTTATCGTGTCTCCCTGATGCGATTAGGCTCTTCATCTGTTATTGGCACAACTTGGAAATGTCGATGAGAGTTTGTAGTGAGCCCAAAAGTCATACCGATATCGCTAGAACCATCGGTAAGACTATCCCCTTCAGGAAGACCTCATAGCGAACCCCTAGGAGTCATACAAATATCTCTTTCATTGTTGAGACCTTCACCCCTTGGCAAGACCTTTTACCGAGCACATTCTACTTTCCTCGATCTCCGTTCATTCCATTCAATGAGACTCCCCGTTGGTCGGTGAGACATTACACTGACCGAGGCTTCCTTTTGCCGAACTGAGAGCACTTCGGGGAGACCTTTCCATATCAGTCAGACCTCATGGCGAGGGAATAACCCTTTGGAGATCCCACCTCATTTCAGGGAGACAAGCTCCCTTTGTTGTGACCCTACTCTGAAGCCACGTTGCTTTATGTCGGCGAGACTAAGTCCCCTCGCCAAGATATCTTGGCAAGCACACCCATGTCTGGGAGACTCCCTTTGTTTCGGGGAGACCTTACCCCGAGGGCATTCCGCTTTGGCGAGACATCATTCGATTGCCGAGATATCATAGCGAGCTCCACCTCCTCATTCGGCAAGACACTGGCAAGTTGGGAAGACCTCTCAGCGAATTCCCTCCATTATTATACCATTGTGCCCTTGGTTAGCGAGACCACCCATATGTCGGCGAGACCTCCTACCGAAGGAAAAAAACTATACTGAGGCCCTTCATTCTTCGGTAGGACCTTCTGCTTTCGCCGAGACTTCATGGCGACTTCATTTTCCTTTATCCCGAGCTCCTGCTTCGCCGAGACCTTGGCCTGTCGGTTAGACCCTTTACCAGAGATCATTCCATCTCGCCGAAACTTGTGCTTGGTCGCCGAGGCATCACTGTGAACACAAACATCTCCCCGACGCCAATCTTGTGAGCTACCTTCGGCGAGACATCCCACGCGGAGAGACAGATAAAGAGTCATGGTGACCCGAATGCCCCTAGTGATTGGCGCACTCAGCCAAATGGAACACACTGCTAGTCGGCAAGACAATGAGAGGGTCTTGCCGACTTTCTTCTTTGAGGAGTTTTTTGCCAAAACCGATTGAGGCATGCTTTTCAACTAAGCTCCTTGTGACTTAGCATCAGATGTATGATTTAATCCTGCACAACAATGTCCCCATTTGGCCTTTATGAACACTTGAAGCATAGATTGCCCAACTGATTGAGCCCGTAGGTGAAAATTGGGTAACATTTATGGTGACCTTTGCTGGATGTTTGCCTGCTAAACATAGAAACCAGTAGCCTAGGCCTATCCATTGGGAAAACTCAGGAACAGACCTGGAGCAGCTTTATACATGGCTGTAACTCTCTAGAGACTCAATAGAACACTCAAAAACTTATTGAAAACAAGAAACTACAAAAGGGAAAACTATCTAACTGTGCTGAAACATCACTTAGGGAATTGAAAACTTGCAGCTAAACCTATCCTACACTAACCAGTAAGAAACTAGTCAAACAAAACCATTTACAGGATGACTAAAATAGCTGCCCTTTCTTCTCAATATGCAGTGACTGGCATGCTTAAGGACAACTGAGTAAAAGTAAAAAAATAGAAAAAAGATTACCAAGGCAATGCACTACCTCTTGAAAGAGGTGAATGAGTTCACTTACCTCACTAGATAGACCATACGTATTGTCAACCAAAGGAGGACAAGTGAGCTGAACATACTCTTGTTTGGCTGTCAGTGCATCTTGGATATCTTCTCTCGCTGTACCTTCATATATGGGTGCCTCATTGGACTCCATCTGGGCTAAGTACCTGATTGGACAACCTCTGGTAAGGGAAAAGCTTGAACTTTCCTTGCCGGCCTCTCGTTGATCTCTAAAGACTTCATCTTTTCCTTGAAAAGATGCTGATTGGAGGTAATATGCAGGTTGTTCATTGGCTACTACAGTCCGATCTTCTTGACTAAGGAGCTGATATCCCTGTTGGATAACTGAAAACAAATCTTCAAACTGTGGTTCCTTATGCTCTTTGTCAATGAAAAAATATAGCTCCTCCTCAACAAAGTGGGGTAGCTCCTCAAATAAGTTCATAGGCTGCAAGGCATTATCCTCTACAACTTTTTCAACAATCTCACTGACTTGAATGGGTTGATCACATGCTTCCCTTTCATATGATACTAGCTCATCATCTATGTTAGAACAAAAAGCCTCTATGATATCATCTAACTCATAATTTTGCATTAAGTCTAGCTGAGTTTTATCATTTAAATGCTCCATACCAGGCATAGATGCTACTGTGCATGTGAGATCTTCATCTTCATCAACAAATTGAGGAAGTTCATCGAACAAGTTAGCAATATTCTATGGTTGTTCCAAATCAACTAGTAAATCAGGAACCTGCATGCTCTCTTTCGCTTGCTCAACATAACCAGGTAGTTGGTCAAATAAAGAAGTCAATTGTTCTTCTTTATGTGGCTCCTTTTCCAGTGAAACTTGGGAATCCTCTATCTACAAGTGAAGATCCTCAACTGACAATTCCTGCATTTTGGCTTTAGCCATCTTATAAACATCATCAAAATATTTTTTAAATGAATCAAAATCTAAGGGGTTCAACAATGAATTTGATTCAACATCATCTTCACATGTGCTATTGTTGTTTTGCTGACTGTCATCAATCGACAACTCCCCAAAATGTTTGATGTCTTCTAGCTGTTCAATCCTTTGTTGCTGCAATTAATGACACGTAATGGCTAAATGTAAAGGATTTACCTTTTTAATCCTTTCCCACAGGAGTAAGCTGTCTAGATCAATGGGCTACTCTTCCTCTATTTTCTTTTCAACAGAAAACTCATTCTGTTCAAAACTTGGAACACTGATCTGCGGAAAGTGAAGCCCTTCCTCCAAGAAAGGATCTGGAAAGGTAGCAGCTGATTGGGGCATTTGAGAAAGTTGTTCTTCAGGAGAGTTAGACTGACTTTGTTCAAATTCCTGTACTAAATAGGATTCTCTTTGTGTCTCAACCTCCTGCTGATGAATATAAGCTTGACTAGCAAGCTCCTCCTGCTGCATATTATACTCATTTTCCCTTTCTATGTCTAATATCCACCTTTGAAACTGCAACAACATCTCCTTGACGCTACCCAACTCGGTATCCGCATTGTTAGAATTTTGGGACTGACTCGGGAGGCTACAAGGCTGGCTCGAAGTGGAATTAATATGCTGCGATGGGAATTGAGCAGGGGTGGGAGGGTAGAAAGCATGATAGGATTGCTGATAATGCTAGTTGCAATAAGGAGAAAGGCTGTTTGGAGACCCATAACTTAAATTTTCATGAAATGGAGGAGAATAACCACCATATTGCTGATAACTAGACATTGCAAGGTAAAATATGAAGCATAAGCAAGTCTAAATAGTAAACCTCCTTAACTGTAGGTACTTGGGCTGCTGAAACCAGCTGATCTTAAATTGGAGTCGCCATGGTGCTATTTATGCTGCCTCCAAAGGCTCGTATTGTTGAGAGAAACACCAGATTTCTCAATATATTTTGAATTCCTCAATGATGCACTGGTACACGGAGTCGCCATGATATGCTGATGTTAACCTCTAAAAGGTCTGAATCTTACTCGTTGCATATCAAAAACCAATAATAAACATGTAATTTTCAAATTGTCTGTTCGACGGTCCCACCAGGCGTGCCAAAACTGTTATCAACTGAAATTGCACCCTTGTTGAACTTGATGTTCAACACCTCAGTGTAACATGGGAAGACCTCCAAAGCTGTGGGTCACTTATAGATAGAGGTCAACCTCCAGAGAAGGCCGACTTCCTTTGGTATCACCTAAACTATTGATTCTGTAAAGGGAAAGGGAGAAGGAGTGCATAAAAATAAAACTAAATTCTATGGTGATACACTGAGCTGAAAAGAACAATGAGATACTTTGATTACACTTCAATAATGATGATGAACATAAGATTACACATCAAATCTGTATAAGCTATGCATTAATATGTCACAACAGGTTTGATTCACACACTTTTTCCAGAGAGGAAAATAATTTTCATAGACTAGAACCCATATGTGATTGTGTAAACACAGTTTGTGATTTGTATAATGATGATTTTGCAAAGGAAGGCATGAAAACACAAGATATATAAAGGAATGAAAGAAATTCACAAAATAACTTGATTATGAACTTGAAATGCACAACACTTTGCAAGAACAAGATGGAAATCCGAACATCAATAGTCACCAAGGCAAACTTTATATATCATGCTCCAAAATGAATTACAAAATTTTGCTAATCTGAGAGAGGACTGTAGAAGTCACAAACTTTCAAAAAGCATCAGGAGAACTCCCCTATAAAGAGGCAAAAATTCCTTATATACAAGAGTGTGTCGGCCCCTGCCCCTAGGGCTTACAAAAATATCAAAATTCAGAAAAGATCTACCCCTAGATCTTTTATGAAGTTAATTCTGCATTCAATATGTAACCTCACTGTCCATGTTGGTGTGAAAGATCGCCCTTACAAGAACCCTTCTAATCCTTCGCAGCATTAACTTATGGTCCTCGTGGCCATCTTCAAATCTTCCCAGTCGAGTTGCTTTGAATGCTCCTGAGCTTAGAACAGATCCACGTTGTTTTCACTCTGTTGACCTTCTCCTCCCTAGTCAGACCGCCATGGCTCACCCTTAACTCACTCTGATTGGTCGATCATACGACACACGAGATCGCTAGATGGTCAAGGGCCGCTTAGACTGAATCGCATGTCAGTGAGACACTTATCGTGTCTCCCTGATGCGATTAGGCTCTTCATCTATTATTGGCACAACTTGGAAATGTCAATGAGAGTTTGTAGTGAGCCCAAAAGTCATACCGATATCGCTGGAACCATCGGTAAGACTATCGCCTTCGGGAAGACCTCATAGCGAACCCCTAGGAGTCATACAAATATCTCTCTCATCGCTGAGACCTTCACCCCTTGGTAAGACCTTTTACCGAGCACATTCTGCTTTCCCCGATCTCCATTCATTCCATTTGATGAGACTCCCCGTCGGTCGGTGAGACATTACACCGACCAAGGCTTCCTTTTTCTGAACCAAGAGCACTTCGGGGAGACCTTTCCATATCGGTCAGACCTCATGGCGAGGGAATAACCCTTTGGCGATCCCACCTCATTTCGGGGAGACAAGCTCCCTTCATTGAGACCCTACTCCGAAGCCACGTTGCTTTATGTCGGCGAGACTAAGTCCCCTCGCCAAGATATCTTGGTGAGCCTTCCTTTCTCTAGCGAGCACACCCATGTCGGGGAGACTCCCTTTGTTTCGAGGAGACCTTACCTTGAGGGCATTCCGCTTCGGCAAGACATCATTCGATCGTCGAGATATCATAGTGATCTCCACCTCCTCATTCGGCAAGACACTGGCAAGTCGGGAAGACCTCTCGGCGAATTCCCTCCATTATTATACCACTGTGCCCTCGGTCGACGAGACCACCCATATGTCGGCGAGACCTCCTGCTGAAGGAAAAAAACTATACCGAGGCCCTTCATTCTTTAGTAGGACCTTCTGCTTTCGCCGAGACTTCATGGCGACTTCATTTTCCTTCACCTCAAGCTCCTACTTCGCCGAGACCTTGGCTTGTTGGCCAGACCCTTTGCCAAAGATCGTTCCATCTCGTCGAAACTTTTGCTTGGTCACCGGGGCATCACCGCGAACACAAAAATCTCCCCGATGCCAACCTTGTGAGCTACCTTCAGCGAGACATCCCACGCGGAGAGACACATAAAGAGTCATGGTGACCCGAATGCCCCTGGTGATTGGCGCACTCAGCCAAATGGAACACACTGCTAGTCGGCAAGACAATGAGAGGGTCTTGCCGACTTTCTTCTTTGAGGAATTTTTTGCCAAAACCGATTGAGGCATGCTTTTCAACTAAGCTCCTTGTGACTTAGCATCAGATGTATGATTTAATCCTGCATAACAATGTCCCCATTTGGCCTTTATGAACACTTGAAGCATAGATTTCCCAACTGATTGAGCCCATAGGTGAAAATTGGGTAACAGGTATTTCAGGGTATCTCTCTTTAGAGGTTTGATCATAAATAGCCTTTAGAATAACGTAAAAAATGTATTAAAAAATAAAATGCATGGAAGGAGAAGTGGCTTTCTTTAGCGAGATAAATTTTAATGGTTAAAGTAGTTTTGACTATAATTACTATATACATGATGTCATTTGTACAAATCACTAAGAAATCTATCCAAAAGATGGAAGAGAATTTGAAGAGATTTATTTGGGAAGTATCAAATGAAATAAAATGAATTCCATTGATTAACTAGGATATAATTTATAGAAGCAAGGTGTGTGGAGATGCTGATATCAAATCCTTCTTGAAACAAAATTTGGCACTTGTAACCAAGTAGGTTTGGAAAATGTTCAATCACTTGAGGCCTTATGGTGTTAATTGTTGCAAAAGAAATACCTAGAATTTGGGAAGCCAAGAAGAATTTGGACTAAAAAAAAATGTCATGGGGTTCTTAGGAATGAAATTTTATGATGAAAAGTCAAAATATTATCATAGATCATTTGAATTGGATAATAAAAATGGGAAAGTGCTAAATTTTGTGTTAGATTCATGGAATGGGTTCCCTGCTTTCGTTGATCACTTAGATCTTGTAGAGAGAAAATAAGTGATGTGGATGTATGGGGGGAGAAAGTGATAAACTACTTGGTCCGAAAGGAACCATCCAATAGCGAGGAATGATAGTGGAAGAGATTTTCACAATAATTGATATCCAACTTAGCCAAAAGGATTTTATTAAAGGAGCTCAAAGATAAGAATATTTTAATTTTCTAGGCTAAGGATCAAATTATCTATAGAAGTACTAAGTTGAGAGTGTATACTGTGAAGTTGGCCTATTAAATATCCAATCACTTAAATGGAAATTCAAGCTGGTTAGCTAAATTTTGTTGGGGTCCAAATTCTCTTCCCAAAGTAGGAGATTTTAATTGGAGACAGATTGAAGAAACTTGGCATTGAAGGTCTATCTAGGTGTCCTTTATGTTTGGAGGTTGAGGAGATGATTAATTACATTCTCCTTAACTATTAATTTATGAACCAATTTTGATTTTGGTTGTGTAGATAGATAGGTTGGTAGGGATATTTGTAGGATGATTTGATGAAATAATTTTGTAGCTAGCTTAGACTCAACCAAAATTCTATTTGGGTGAGGCTATGGGATGTTGGCCCCTAATTTTGATATGGTACATTTAGAAAGAGAGGAATAAGTGGATATATGGTCGATACAAGGTCTCTTAGTAAAGATCAAAATAAGTATGTGTGAACATATTTAAGTGACAATAAAAAAAAATTGTCTAGATTTTTGGCGATGGGACAATGCAATGATGAAAAATCAACCTCACCTAAAACTTCTTGTGGCATTTGGAATAAGCAAGCCTAAGGCAAACAAAAGAGGATAAAAGAAGCCAAATAGTTGGATCTCCTATCTAGAATATTGAAAATCAACTTTGATGAGGCCTCAAAGGAAACCTATGGCTCATTGGAGTGGAATTTATCATAAGAGATAAGGATAGAAAGTCAATTTGGGTTCTATAAAAAAATACTAATATGCACAAATAAAGAAAAATTGAACATGTCATTGGAGGGATTGAAATTATGTAAATGAAAGTATATACACATTGTTGATATAGAATGTGACCCACTCATTTGCATTAATACCATTTGCAAAAGAGAGACCCCAAGCTAGAAAATAAAAAATCTATTTGAGATCACATCGTTCCCCTCATTGATAGCTTATATGACTACTCAATCAATAATGTCTATTAAGAGGAAAAATTGGCAGATGATTCACTTGCTAACCACACCATTGATCAAATAAAAAATATCATCATTTTGAATGGTAAAGAGGATTGGGATCACATACATTAGATTTCATAATCCAAAGTTTGGAAAATAGGTACATAAGTTCTTTGAGTATTTTTGTACTTAATGTTTGATGGATGAAATCATGAGCTCATTACTCTAGAGACTAAATGATCTTAGAAGCTTAAGTATCAAATTTTTAGGAAGCTAGGTGAAGAAGGATTAGATGGAACATAGAGTGAAGTTGGAGGGAGTTGGGTGTGAGTGCTAAGAGGAGATGGTCTTGGAACAACTGGTCATACTATTTTGCATTGGTTTGATGGATGTAGAAGAGGTTGTCAAAGATGTGGTGAGAGAAAAAAATTATGTTGATGGTCATGTTAACAACCACCAACTAATTGAAGCATGTCTATCATACATTGTTAATATTATGGGTGGAAAAATGTGGGGGAATTTCATGAATTTCAACTTCGTTCATAAGAGATTTTGTGAATAGGACTTAAATATAATTTCAAGAATGAAAAAACATCCAATGGTAGGGGAGATTAAGGATGTGGTAAATGTGGTTTTCTAAAAGGATTATAAGTCATTAAGGGTTTATTTACAACACTTTAAAGATTGGGTTGTTAGAGGTAATTTAGAACAATTCAAGAAATTTGTGAATAATAATCTAGGCCTTCTTAATGAGAGGCAAGAGGAGAGATTTCAACAATTACACAGTGATTTCTTATTCTTAAAGTATACCAATAATAAAGGTGGTTATGATTTAAAATTATGCCAATATATAAATTATACCTTTTGAAGATGATGTAAATTTTTGATTTATCAAATATGAATGGGAGTTGTCCCAAGACAATAACTTTCCCATCAATATATATGTGTGTGATCTTTTATAACAAAATATTTTGACTATGTGAATCTATTAATTATTTTATTATACATTCAAAATAGATACAAATATATTAAACGTATATTAAGACCTTAAGTTGTTAAACTTTAAGTAATCATTTTAATGGTTGTGGCTAGTAAGTAGACCCTAAACACATAATTATTTTTACAATTTTTTAAGAATGTTATTTCAGAGATGAGAGTTTATGGCCACCATGCAACCTATTCTCCCCACTCATAACACAATTATTATTAATTTAATAGAAAGAGATTAGGGCCCACAATGTCTATGAGCATTTTCATAATTTCATTCTTATTTGAATAGGGTTTATCAGTTCTTACCAATGAAATTATAGATGAGGGGCTATTTTTAACATTCGATTAATTTTTTTGATCACAGCCAAATCACATTTCATGATTTTTTTTTTGTGAAGTGTAGTTCCAATTTTTGTAATGTTTAAATAGTTGAAATTAAACAATTTTTAATGAAAATGTGTTAATAAACAAATTTCATGTCTTCTCATTGGAAAATGTTATTTGAGGTGTTATTGTCATTGTCACTTGAAATAAAAATGTGTTGGCTATGACTATTAAATGATCATCTAGCTTATTTTCTAGTTTTTGACCTACAACAAAAGTTGTACAGGTTGCATGTGCTTCTTCATGGTTAAGGTGTTTCCACTTTTTTCATGTGTGTTCATCAAAACAATTATCATACTCATACTTGTCCATTCCAAATCCACGTAGAAGATGTTGTCAAAGGTTAAACACAAATTTAGGGATTTGTGTGCTCATTAGCTCAAAAATATGAACCAATGAAATGACTGATAATTTCTTTTCCCAATACTATTTTTTTGTTAGCAATTTTACATTTACATTTTGTAAATGACAATTGTGATTATCTATTGTGTTAAAGACTTAGAATTTGAAACTTATATTTTTTGTTTTAGAAACAATATAAGCTTACTTAAATGTATTAGTTTTAAAAATAAAATATGTTATATTAAAAATAATCTAAAACTCTAATATAATATATGTTATAATATATACTATATACTATATATTATATTACATATACAACATCTAATATATGATTTAATGTATTATATAATAGAACTATAATGTTATAATTTATTATATTTTAATTTTTAATAATTTAGTACATTATATTTCTTAATAATTTAGTATATTATATTTTTTAATAATTTAGTATATTATATTTCTTAATAATTTAATATATTATATTATTAGATTATTTTATTAATATATAATATATTATATATTACTAAACCATTATGACATGGTAATTATTATTAGATGTTATTATATAGGCATGCATGACAGTAATGGCAATCTATAGTAAGTACTTTAAAATAAAAGTTTTTTATATAAATAAACATGTAAGTAGAGAGAACAAAAAGTAAGTGAGGAAATTAACAAACTTTTCCAAAGAGAAATTTCTTTTTCAAATTGTAGCCACATGTTAAGATTTATCTATTAGTATGTACTTTCTTTTCTCTTAGTTGAATTCATTTGTTTATTTGTTTCTTATATTTTAAGCTTATCTTTGCATTTCTTTTATATTATCAATGACTTGAATAATCTTAACAATGCTCTCTAAAGAAAAATATGTTCAATTTTGTGAATTGCTATAACATCTTTCCAATATATTTTAGTACATGATCGAGTTTGAAAAGAGATAATTATTTATTCTATTATCTCAACTCTCAAAGATGAAACATTCCCATAACCCCCTAAACTTAGAATATTCTTGATATTAAAATTATCGATAGCAATTTAGAGTTATTTGAATCTCTTCAAATATCCCAAGAAAACCTCTGGATCATCCTACTTTGTAAAGCAATCAAACTGTAATAAAACCTTATATAGACAATTATGAGTACTATGTTTCTTAAAAAAACTCTCGCAAACAATAAAACCTAGAGCATAAATCTTATAAAACTTTGAAAGAATACATCCACAGGACAAACATTATGCATGTCAGTAGTTAAACATTGCAAGCCATGAGAGAATGATGATATTAGGCTACACATACCAATTAAACTAACAAAATTTAACTTATAGAAGAAAGAACAATGTTTTTCAAGCATGAAAAAATAAGTGTCATGTTAAGGAAAATGTACCTTCATTTAAATGCTAGAAGATAAACATTAATTTTTTAAAAAAAAAACCAAAAAGTATCTTTGCTTTTAACTTCAGAATTTGTATATGATGTTTTTCATTATATTCCGTGTTCTATTTTTCAAGAACTATCCATAAATATTTTTTATAAAAATTATATACATAGTTGAAATTATTTAATTACTTATTCTTATGATTAGAATATATAAAATATAATTTTAATTATTTAATGTTATTTTAAAATTAAATATTTTATATAAAAATTATACATAATTTTATTTATTTATTCTTATGATTAGAATATATACAAAATATAATTCTATTATTTAATATTATTTTAAAATTTATAATAATTATAATACTTATAGTTTTTGATTAGATAAGCAAGGGAAGGGATCTGATCCCGTGGTACAAAGTGAGGACAAATAGAGAAACAAACTAGGAAAAACAACACCTGCCACTACTAGAAAATAGCAATAGACAGGCCAAACCAGAGCCTAAGAAGGCACATAGGCCCAATAACCAAAAATACAACCACAAAATCATCAACAACATAATAGAAAACATCCCCAAAATAGTCCATGAAATGGAACATAGACCATTTATGAGATCAACCAAGGACCAGTAGGTACTAATCCATAACAAAGATATCAAGAAATAGCTATCAGGGATAGTGAAAATGAGTATCGAATGATTTAGAGCAGACATAAGATCAAAGCAAAAAACTCCATATTTTAGCCAAATTGGAACACAAACTCCCTCCCAGTGGGTTGCCTTTAGCTTTCAAACCACACATTACAGTCAACAAAACAGGCCAATAGGCCACCCTCCAAGCAAACAAACCATAATTTGAAATAGCAACCACCCCAAGGGTGGGTGAGACAAAATGAACTTCAAGTTCATACAAGCAATTTTTTAGAAGATTCTGAAATCCAAACTACCAAAACACTACTAATCCCATCAAGTCTCTTTGATAGAACCATACCACATCGAACCTGTTATTGAGAGAAACTAGTTTTGAACTAGAAATAGTCAAAGCGCTGATGGGATAAAGGGCCCCCATCAACCTACTTTCCTCTCCACCTCTATAGGAGAAAGCTTATCCCACAAACCAAACCATCCAAACAACAATAGAAGAAGAACACCAACCCCCAAAGCACCACCTCAAATTGAGCACCAACTCATACTCCATCGGAGAGAGATCTCCTCTAAAAGAGAGGGTGAAGTAAGAACCATAATCACTAGTGCCACCAATCTCCTGCACGAACTAGCTCCACCTCAAAAGGAACCAACAAAAGAAAATGGAGCTTCCCATCCCAACCACAACCACTAAATCCACCTCAAAAGGAGAGGGCTCCACCTATGAAGGAGCAGTCTCCACCTCCATAAGAGACCACAATTGTAGAACCAAATAGGAAGCCAACACACTAGTAGAAAAATTTGTCACCACACCCCTTGGAAGCCCAAGTAGCTGGTATAAAAAGGAAGCAAAAGAGAGCACCCCAACCAAGAGAGGATATAGACTACCACAAGCCTTCATAATGAAAATTTGGATCATCACCATCATGAGAATATCTTCAACCCAACCATGCTTGAAGGCACTAAAAATTGAAATAGAGGTCTTCAAGGTAGAGAAGAGCCCCCTCCACCACTTCCGAAAGCCACCAATCTCCAAAGGGGAACCAATAGTAGCCTTGGAACCCCTAAAACATAGCTTTCACATTTAAATATTGAAGAGACCCTGCACCAACAAAGCAAGGCAGAATGCCACAAGCCCTAAATCCCCACCACAACCATAATAGAGGGCCAATAGAAGAACAAAGCTATTAGAGCAAAGGAGCACCACAATTAACACAAAATTACCACACCGGTTCAAAGCTACCTCATAGAAAGTGAACCCATAACCTTCTACTAAAGCACTACCTCTCCAAAATAGATTATTCAAACCATTCTCCAAAAAAACATTCATTTGTCTCAACACCATATGAGACATCACCTCAACAAAACACAACCTATTGAGACACCTAGAAGGGGCAAGACCAGAGAGAAGGAACAGGGAACAAGTCTCAACAAGGGAGGGGACCACCCCAACCAACATAGAAAGGGGTAATAAGGGTACTGTAGTCTCCAAGAAAGCAATAGACCCAATAATGCAATGAGAAAAACTAGAAGCCATAGCCAAGACAACCTCTAGGCCCTCAAAGCAGCAAAACAACATGAGGGCAAGAGCGGTAGGAGTCCCACCCCTCGACTAAGCTAGATCACAAGGCAATGTAGAAGATAGAGTAATAACTTGTAGTGAAGAGAGCATCAAACCTCCCCTACCATAGCCCCCAATAGGCACCAAAAGGAACTCGAGTGGCCCTAGAGCAAAGAGGATTTACAACCCCAAGACCATCAATGGCCCAACCACAACACCTACCATCCCCTCAAGGAAAGAAAGCTGCTAGTGGGAAGCATAACTCACAATCGCCACAGGGAAAAGCAACGAAGAATCCAACTATGAAAAACCAGAGCCACAACCGAGACTTCCTCTAGGCCCTCAAAGCAACAAAACAACAAGAGAGCAAGAGTGGTAGGAGTCCCGCCCCTCATCCAAGCCGACTCACAAGGAAACAAAGAAGGTAGAGAATAAACTTGCGATGAAGAGATCACTGAGCCTCCCCCCACCACAACCCCCAAAATGCATGTAAAGGAGCCCAAACGACCCCATAGAAAAGAAAAAAGATAGCCCCCAGACCATCGACACCCTAGTCACAACACCAACCTTCCCCTCTAGGCAAGCAAGTTGGTAGTGGGAAGCATAACTCACATATGCCATAGGGCGAAGCACCTAGAAAACCACACAATAGAAGACAACAACGACGTCCTCAAAGACGAAACAAGAACCAAACAAGCCTAAAACTTGTCTAGGCAAATGAACAATAGCAAGATCACCCTCAGAATCTTCATCCCCATCTCCTCTGCCATCAGGAATTTTCAAAAATCACCCTCCTCCTCCATTCCCGCTCAGAGCCATCATTAGTTTTTTAGTTTCACCTTGTTCTCGGAGTTTCTAGTCAAAATTGTTTACCTTCCACAATATATTTATAGTTATTCATTAATTAAAATAAATTAAAAATTTAAATATTTTTATTAAAAATTATTAAAGTATAATTAATAGATAAATTCTATCTTAAGTTTGAATATTCTTATATTTATTCATTTGATATTTTTAATTCAAGGTCATATTGATATTATTATTTTATAAATTTTCATTGCAATGTTATAGTACTCAAACCTTATATTTTGTATCTACGAATGTGTAGTTAAAGGTATTATCATTAGACAATTTTCGATTATGTTATCCTAATGATGCTCTTATTGTAGTCATTGTCAATACATTATTTTCTAAGCACATAAATAAAATTATGTCTTATTTTTATTACAACTTTATTGAACATAGGAGTAAAAGTTTAAATTAAATGTGCAAGATTTTGTATTTAAAGGCATTGTTCTAAAACATGCCAAAATCACAAACTACCTAAAGTACAAAATTATTTTAATCAAAATAGACTTAAATGAGCTTGGTGGTGTAATTATAATTGAATCAACAAAATCATTAGAAAATATTATATTTGCAAAGAACTATGAATTAGTGAATAGAAATGCAAATGAGAGAATTGACATAGTATTGAAAATAATAAAATATTCAAAATAAACCCATCTTTTATCGTGGGATTGATATGGTTTTATTATTTTCTTAATATGTTTAATGTGTCTCATTTATAGGAGGTGTGTATTGCAAAAGACAGAGAATTCGTGTGATAGAGTTCAATAAAATATAAAAATTAAGAAGATATTACTCAATTTTTGTTGTTGCATTGCTAGGTTCTTGTTATATTGTGCACAAAATAAAAATAAAAAATATATCAACATAGTCATTAGATAGTATAGTAGATGTAGAGAACTAGGAATTAGTGAATAGACATGCAGATGAGACAACTAACATAATATTGAAACATAATAACACGTTCAAAATAATCCCATTTGTATACAACATAGGCAATTATCTTTTTGACTCTTTGCAATTATTATTCATATGTGGTATTGTAGACACCTAAAAAATTATCACATTTGGTCAATTTACCCCTAATTTGACCAATTTCCTATTCTCTATATTAATTAAATAATACCCTATTATTTAATTAATATTTAATTATCTCAACCTTCATCCTAATCTATTTCTTCTATTATCCCTAAATCATAGCCTAAATTAAATAATTAACTTTAATTATTTACTCCCATCCCTTAGCCCTTTCCTCAAATTTTTTTATAACTAATCTATTTATTGAATTCCCCTCTACATGTCCCATCCTCCAACCTTTTTTCATTAAGTCCTAATCTAATCCTAATCTCCCCTAATTGGTTGCACACACTCAATCCATGATTAAGTGGGTCAACCCTCCCCATCACTTCATTCACATTGCCCTTTGTACATGTGACATGGCCTTGGTACCATGTCACATGGGCCTTCTCCCCTCATAATACCCTTATCCCTCTCAACTCATCTCATTGTGCCACTTGGCACAAGCACATGAGTTGAGAGATCACCTCTCATCTCAACCCTTGATCCCATAATCTAATCCTAACCCTTCATCCATTTTCCTCTAAATCTATATATCAAAGATTTAACCATTTTATCAATATACCACACTCATTTTCACTTGGAGCATCGTTATGCTGCCACAATTCCATGAGCACACATTCAATTGACTAATCTTGGGAAAATCTACTCAACAGGAGGCTCGACATAGTTCATTTTCATCAAATTCTATATTTGTTTGAGATTTTCACACCTAATTTGAGTGTTTGTTTGATTTTATTGGAAATTTCATTCACTTTTGAACACATTTTCATGTGCACATTTTTGGCATGCCTAATGGGACCCACATCACGGGTCAAATAATTGAAATTTGACTTTTTTGAGTTGTTCTGTGTTTGCATGTTTGCATAGAGGCAGATACATGACTATATGAGTGGATACATTTTGTGAATGGGTGGATCCAATTGTATAGAGGTAGCTCTGCTTCAGCCTTTTCATTAACATATTGACTTGTGGGTACTTGGGTAGTTCTCTGCAAATGAGCAAACCTACTTAACTTTAGGTGATTGTGTCACACTTGGGTGACTCTATGAAATTTGGGGCGATCTTGTTGGTTTTAAAATAATTTAATATCACTTGGGTGACTGTATAGCACTTGGGCAACTGCATGGATTTTGGGGTGACTCTGTTAACTTTGAGGTAGTTGCATGTCACTTGGATAGATCTATGTTATTTTCGAGTGACTCTGCTTACTTGGGTGGCTTTCTTACTCTTGGGTGACTCTACTTACTTTTGGGTGGCTTTGTTATTTCTTGAGTAGCTCTGCACCCTTGTTCACATAGAGGTGATTCCAATTCTACTTGGGGGACTATGCTCTTGGATGAATTCTCTCTATACATGGTTGAATTTTCTTTGTGCATCAATGACTATGTACTTCAGGTGAATTTTTACATTTCTCTCCATATTCAGCTTACCAAAAAATAATTCTTTAGGGGCTTCTTATTGGATTATATATCTTCTGGTTGAAATTATATGATATTTCATGATCTTTAAATAACATGATCTTTTGGTCAACCTGTTCTGCGCTCGCTGGGCAGTCAGGGCCTCATGGGTGTGGTGCTGAGTTAAATCAGTGGACAGTGTCTGCCGTTCGGTGAGCTTAGGGATCAAAAATAAAAAATCAATACAAGTCTTATTATGTTAGCCCAAGAATGCTAGCCTACGCGTATGCCCTATCCTTATGCTTCATGCAAGCCTAGAGATCAGAAATGACTAGCATTTTCTTCCCTTTAGGAGGCTTGCTTGGTGATTTCATCACCTTAAGGGATGACCTCAACCACATGAATCAATGGGGTATAGAAAGGGGGGAGAATGAAACTTGTACCCCAATCTAGACATATCGTGTTTAGCAAAGCTTTGATACTCAGGTGATATCAAGCTAAGAGTGTAGGATTGATCCAAATGGCTTAGTTGATGTTCCCCATCCATGCTTATGATACACTAGTGTTCATGAATGTGCCTCATGTACCCTCCTAGTATTTAAAGGAAACACTAGATCACTTGTTATAGCCTAACATAAAACCATTCAACCATCAGTTAGTGTGGTTTATGGGATGCATATCATACCTTGAAGTTACTCATCATGTAATTTCATGCAATGAGATAGAGATTATTGAGGTATCAACTTTTGGACACCAATTTATAAGAGATCCTTCATCCTTTGGAGTCATGATCTCTAGCTATCTAAACCTAGGTAGATAATATGAGCGCTTGCATTGTGAGCTTACACTAATTTTCATACCTACTTGATTAATCTAGGCTTCTATTTTTGGTATGGCTTCTTATGCTTACTAGCGCATATCTTCAGTTTGTCCTACTATCATCCATCTTGTGTCTTTGTGATCATAGTCTTTGGTCCTTTTTCCATCTTTGTCTAATCACCCTTGGGAAATTAGGCCCTGCACTTGAGAAAATCTGCTCTTTATCGGGTGAATCAACTTTGTTCTTGGGAAAATTTGTCTAGGTAGTCATCCCTAGTCTTTGTCTAATCACCCCTTGGGTGACTCTGCTCTGCACTTGGGTGAATTTTCTTTGTTGTTGGGTGGATATATCTAGGTAGTCATCCCTAGTTGTTATAGTTGTCCCTTGGTGGACCCACCTGCACTTGGGGGTGAATTTGTTTTCCCTTAAGTGAATCCGCTTTGCTCTTGGGTGAATCTATATTTCGTCCAGTGGTTGCACTATGTTCTTTGGTGATTACATCTATGTGTCATTCAGGTCACACATCCTTGTTGGGAAAATTTGTTCTTACTAGGGAAGATTCACACTGATGTTGGGTGATTTTAAATATTTTTGGGTGGATTTGCACTATTTTTGGATAATTCCATTATCCATAGAAAATATAGAAAGCAAATCCTTCCTACCATGGATAGATAGTGTTCTCCCAAGCCCAAAACTATAATCCAATAATTTATTTGCTCCATATCTAGTCCAAAGAGACTACTTCCATCTCATGAATCATCATCAACATATCCAAAACATCATCTCCTTTGAACAAGGAGTATGTTTAACATACCTAATCGACATCTAGACCACCCAACATCACATATCCAAACTAAAATACTTAATCAAGATCCTAAATCCTAAAAAAAATCATCCATCATAAAAATTTCTTGGGAACTCAGCCTATCCCAAGTTAGTAATCCCTTGTTCAAACTATTTCACCTTTATTTAGAGGTATAGTTTGTATCATTCTCTCCTCTTTCTTGAGAAGTTAGCTTATCCCAAGTAAGAAATCCATCTAATGAAACTTTAACATAGGATCTCAACCACAACAAAGAGGATACTATCACCCCATCTATTTAACTGCATCCTTGAACATTAGGAGGCCCTCCCACCATATTTCAAAAATTATCCTAATATGAGCTTAAACGAAATCCTAAATCTAAGCTTAATCTAAATCTCAATTTTAGCTTTAGTAAATCCACATCCAAGATATTTTGATATCAAAACAAATCATACAATTCCTCCTTCCACAGTCTTCTAAATCAATTCCACTTACCTTCTAATCATCTATTCTCATTTCTTTCATCCATGCCCGTCAAATCCAATATAATGAATCTTTATCCTACCTCAACACAACCAAAAATAGTAATCAAGGGAAACCCCAATTATATTGATGAAGATGATGAAAGTCTTGTTGATCAAGATAATACAAAATAGACCCCTTTGATGTCATCATTACTAGCAATCTTTCCCAAGAGTCTTCTAAAATATAATCACTCATCCAAGCTATCCCATAATGCCTCCATGGACACCCATTAGCAATCCTTATGCTACCTTTGACATGTGAAATCCATAATCTCCCCCATCCACATCTCCCTCTTATCTATCACTCACATATTCCTCTCATCTAGTATCCATACTTTTATCTTCTCCCATAGTTATATCTCAACCTCCATATTTTCATAACAACACTATCACCTTCATGCATAGTCTAAATCCACCATCCCATTATCCCCCAAACCATCTCCCAATCCATAATACTAATCCTCCAATCCATAATCTCAATCCTCCATCTACTCCTAACATTTTCTTCTATATCAATCCACCATCCATGTCCTCCTATCTCAATCCACCATAACTTCCTTCTACCTCAATCCACCATCCATGTCTCCTATTTCACTACACCTTCCAATCCCTCATACCCTAATCACCCCACTAATCCTAATCCTTCACCTAATCTTAGTTCTCCATTCATTCCCAGCCCAATATCTAATCCTAATCTCCAATACATAATCCTAATCATCCCACTACTCTGTCTCTTCCATCTACCCCTAATTATTCATCTATTACCAACCCTCCACCTAAGCCTAAAATATACAAGTATCTCATTCTATATGTCGTCCAAGGACTCCTAGTAAAGAAGTCATCACCAAATCCACATCCCAAAGTTGTGGAGTCATTTCACCCACTCCACCATGTATAATAATTAGTGTTGAGTCCCTTCTCCATCCTACACATATCATTCCTCTTCCCACTCCTAACACCATCCAAACCATTGAAATTGTCCAACCCATCAAATCCACCCAAATCCAGTCCCCTTCAACTACTTATGTTATTATCCAAACCCAATCCCACGAACCCCATGATTCCTTTATCCTTCCATCCACACCATCTAAGGAGTCAATCCAACACTCCTCCACCATCACACCACCCACACAAGTTGAAACATGCCAAGAGCTTGTTCCAAAACATACCAATACATCCCATCATCCAAATCAAGATCCTACCATCACACCTAATCCCTCTATTAGTCCCTTATCATTCCCTCATCCAAATCAAGATCCTACCATTCCACATAATCCTTCTTATGATCCCTTATCACCCCCTCATCCAAATCAAGATACTACCATCTCACTTAATCCTTCTTATGATCCCTTATCACCTCCTCCTCCAAATCAAGTTCCTACCATCCCATCAAATCTATCTCATGATCCTTTATTGCCACATACCTAAACTATCCCAACACCACTTCCATATCCCCTTGGTCCTCTTACATTCACCCATGGTTACAAAAAAAGAAAAAAGAATATCCATCACCTGTCATCCTCCACCTAATAATGGAATCGCATCATGCTTCCAAAATAATAAGCATCCCACTTCAAACCAAATGCTCAAGACCATGAACTATCAAGGCCAAGGCTTAAGCCTTCATGAGCAAGGTATATTAGAGCCAATCCATATCATAGAAAATCCCCAAGGACAAGGCCTTGGATGCATATCTCAAGGCTTACAATCCATTGTAGAGAAGGGGGATTCATCACCCAAATGCTCTAAGTCACATGAGAGCCTCAAGGAATGAACTACCCTAAACTACCTTAGGTTGATCACAAGATAAAGAAAGAAGAGACAGGTTGAAAAGGAAGGGAAAATAGGAACATGTTTCCCTTCTGCTAATAATAGGTGTTTTCAGAAACTAGGTGAACATACTACAAGGGATCTTAGACTATGAATTAGAAAACTCTCTATTTGAGGATGGTAGTGTGGAAACTAGACCTTAGTTTGCCACATTGGAGTCTTAGGGATGAACTAGCATCCTGTATGGACAAAGGGTTGGATGACAGTAAAAAAACACAAGGTCAACTTACGACCTAGATATCAGAGTTTTGTAGTTTGACAGTTTAATATGAAAATACAAAAATGAATATTACAACAAGAAGAATACTTATAAATCTATTCTAATGATGAAAGACAAAGAAAGAGAGGGAGAGAGACAAATTATGCATTGTCCATCTCTCCAACTATATCTCCAAGCAGACGAACCTATACCTACATACACAAAAACAAAAAATGTGTTGGGCTATGTTTTGAGGTTTGCCTCAGTCAAATCCTCATTTTGGTCTTCCCACCTCCATGGACAGCCAGATATGCAACGATATAGAGAAATTGATAAAGAAGAGAGAATGAAAATGAAACAATATAGTAGAGAGCAATGACAACTTGAATGCTACTCTACAAGACGATATATGCAAGTAAAATGAAAAAACACAATGCTACCTTCCCTACTATAAGCACTCAAGGACGATAAAAGAAAGAAGAGAATGGTACCACCATTATAAGGAGATAGAACTTCATAAACTTGTAATGATGATGGTGTTGAAGCAATAAGACACTATAGAGACCATGTAGAACACTGGTAGCAACAAGATAGAGGAAGAATGATCAAGAATAATGAGAAAATTGAGCTTGAGAATGAAAGAAGTGAATAGAGAGCGTCAGAGAGTGAAAAGATGAGTTTGAATGGGTAAAATGGAGACAAAGAGTCATTTTTCATTGGTAAAGGTTTGAAAGGAGATGTTACCTTTACAAGAAATCAAAAAGCACAAAGTTTTTGTAGATTCCAGAGGTAGGAATTTGTCAGAACGACAACATGATGAGTGGATGCCCGCATGGCACGTGCGCTTCAACAAATATTCCTCCACCAACAAAAAACAACAAAGACACATGGGAAAATTGGGATGAAGGTTGTGGCTTTTGCATCATTAAAATTATAAGGCTAAGGTAAGGGTAAATTAATGGGAAATTTTCCTAGGTGCAAATTTATGCCATTATGTTTTTCCCCCACTTTAGTGAGCATATGTGTCAGTGCATATGTGAGTTAAAGTAGAAATAATTTGAACAAAATATACTGATAAAATTGAGGAAGAAAATATTCAATTTGGCATACTTGGATGTGAAAAGGGGGAGCTCTACCAAGATGAAAATATGACACGTGTCTTTGATCCTACAAAGCTAGACATGATCTCACCACAAACATGTTCGGTTGAAGAAAAAACATGTTAGGAGAAGAATCTAATCATAAGACACACATTAATAAGACATAAGAAGACACAAGATGACATAACAAGACACAGTCTAATTAGATAGACATAAGACACACACTGATTAGATAGATAAGCTTGTAGTTGCTACAAACTATGTTGCAGGACAGTCACAGAAAAGGCGAGTCTAGTCAGGTTTCCCTCAAGCTAAATTCCAAGATATAAGATGTCTAACAACGAGACAAATGACATCAAATATTTGATAAATGACACACATTGCAAGATACCAAAGAATTATTTTGAGAAGAAATATTTCAAAGGGTTTTCCTTCGATAGGGAACCCTTGAAGACACCAAGGGGTCCATCCAAAGGAATGTTACAAATGAAAGAAAACACATTTTCCATAAGTGGTTCTGTCATCAAGGAATCCTTTTGAAAGATCTTTCGTCAAGGAATCTGTTAGAAAGAATGCTCCTTTTCAAAGGAAATTTTTTAGAATCTTTCATTTTAGAAAAAGTGCTCATTTTTCAAAGGAAAGTTTTCAAACTCTTTCACATACAAGATCTTTTCCAAAAGAAAATTTCATCCAGGAGTCTTGAGAGAATATAAAATTTTGGAAAATGAGATTTCAATAAGGGATTCTTTCATCAAGGAATTCATTGTAAAGAAAATTTGACACCAAGGAATCCTTTTTGAAAGAATTCACCTAATTGAAAATTAGAACAACATGGTAGCCCCCCCTTAGGATGGTGTGTGCTATGCAAAGGAGGAAATGACATCCTAAGGAGACAAAGGAGAGGCAGAGATGTATTCGTGGTATGTTGTCACACACGCGAGAGGGAACACATAAGAACCACAACATTAAGAAGCAAACATAGACAAAGAAATAAAGAGACAAGGGGATCTGAGAATTTGGGGTTAGGTCTATTCATAGATACAAATATTTAGAGATAATATGGTGTATGAACGAACAATCAACAATCCCCAAAGTTCTCAAAACATGAAGAAGAGCACATGAGGACAAAGTAAAAAATAAAATTAGGTTCAACATGGAAGAAAGCCTAAATTCCCCCAATGCTTTGCATCATCCCCAATATCAAAAAGCAAATTCATGACACCTAGAAGAATGATGATACAAATAGAAGAAGTGCATGACAATTTTTTTGTGCATGCATCCAAGCACCTACAAAGGTAGCAAGGGTCCTCTAGGTAGGATCACAAACACAAAAAGACAAGCACAAGGGAACACAAACACACAAACAAATCTAATCTACAAATAAAGAAGAGGTACCACCCTACTCTTCATTGACCAACGAGTCATCGTGCTCCCAATCTAGATCATTGTAAGGGGAGAGTGGATGGGCTTGTAAGGGCGGGATAGCGAGGGAGGTACCCTCCAACTCACCTATAACAAGAACCAAGGAAGAAGTCCCTTCAAGGTTTTCTTCACTGAGCTCTTGTGAAGCAAATGTCATCAAATTTGTAAAAATTGATGATAGAGTCGGGATGTCATCCACTGAATTGAACATGCACACTACTGGAGTGCCATGTTTCAACTGGGTGGGAGAAGAATGGGACACTTGAAAGCCACTATTGTCCTTAAGAAGAGGGGTGGTGACTACCTCCGGGGAAGAAGGGGTCACCTCCATCACAAGGAAAACGCAAGCCAAGACAAAAGTAACTTCTAAACAAGGCGAACCATTCTTTTGACCTCCACTCACAATAAGGTCATCCTCTAGCTTGTGCTTTAGCGAAGGATGTGGAAGCCCCATGCAAGAAGTAGAGGTGGAGGAGGAAGGAGAAAAATCCACAACATACACCACCATTATATTTAGCATTTCAATGGGCTATGAGAAAGGAGGAATGTTTCAGAGGGACATCAAGAGAGGGGCTCTATGGAGGGAGTGATGAAAAATTGCACCCTTTTTGGAGTGAGCATCATCAAGACTCGTTGGAGGAGCTAGAAGCAAGGAAGAGGTGATGGAAAACAAGGTAGAAACATTAGAAGAATGTAGAACAATAAAGGATGCAAAGAAATGCACCACTGGCTCCCCCTACGTCTTTTTCAAGGTGGCTTGTTTCACGGCTAGAGCCTTTCACTTGCGCTTGTGCTCATGTGCAATTCAGTTATGTTAGTTTCAGGCATTGGAAGAAGTGACCTGAGAGGAGACTGGAGGATACTTCTCAACCGTAGGAGTATCCTTCACAACCATTTTGGGTGGAAGGATGGTCTCTTGGGTAGGATCAAGAGGAGGAAGCACAAGAGCATAAACAACCACTGGAGGAGAAATAGGCACAAGTGCCTCAACGGTGAGCCTCTTCCCATTGTCTTCCCTATGGGAAGGTGGAGGAATAATAGGAGGCTACAAAGGTTGATAAGTTGGAACAACCACATGGAAAGACTTCCCTTTACCATAGACAGCGGGTCAGGGAACCATGGGTAGCACAAGAAGCTCAAAAACTTGACACTTTTCTTTTCCCCATAGGGGCACCATCACACTTCCCATGTGAGGCATAGGAGTGGGAATTGAAGATGTCACAATAGGATGAGAAGCAGAAGTAGATGGAACCATAGACACAAAAAGAGAAGGATCTAGAGCACGAACAAGCTTCCCCTTTCCCTTTGGCAGGGTAGAAGAGGCAACTTTTTGTTGCACTGACATAGAGGCTTTTACAGAAATAGCATAAGGCGACACTAGATAAATAACCTTTGAAACTAAGCCATCAAAATCTATATTTAACATAAGCCTTATATAATAGATATCGCCTAGGAGGGAGAGGTTCGACTGGGGTAGGCCAAAAATGATCCAGTGAGAAGCCCCCATGTGACACCAATGATTTATAGCTAGTGTCATGTACTGTGTGCACAATGCCTTCATGGGGGAACTTTAAGAATTTATGGACTATAGAGTCAATGCCATTCATAGAGGCTAACCATGGAATTCCTAGACTAAATTTGAATAGGTTAGACTTTGGGATCACGACAAATGACACGTCAACAGCCTTGGGTCCTACCAAGATTGATAAAGAAATAGCGTCCATAGGGGTAATAGAGAGTCCATCATGGGTACATAGAGTGGTTTGTGAATCTTCATATCTCTCCTTATGTAAACTATTTATAAACATAGCTTCCTCTATTATCACATTTACCTAACTTTTCAGATCAACGAAGACGCCAATTACAATGTTTCCATTAATTTGGGTAGGAATGTATAGCGGAGAAGGCTCCTTATTAAGAGGCACATCATACAAGGTGAAATTTATATTAGGAATTTCACTCACATTTTTGAGAGGAGGGATACTTGTGAATGAGACTATGTTCATGTACTTAAATGGAACTAGCTCAGAAGATGTAGAAGATGGTGTTACTAAATTTTCCAAATGAGAGGGAAACAAATCAGTGTAAATTTGCAACTCACTATTAGCCTTGGTCATAGATTTATTAGAATTTTGTTTCTTCCCATAGAGATGTATAGTATCATCAACACAATTTTAAATCTCATGATGCATGTGCACACATCATTTGGTGTCATATCCATGCACTAGGTGGAATTGACATAATTGTTGTGCGTTGTACCACTCAAGATATGACTTGGCCAGAGGTCGGGGTTGTAGCAATGTGAAAACTTTATATTTTAACAAAAAATTCAAAATAATAGAATAAGACTCTGATAGTTTTATAAAATGTCTATTTCATCCTAGGCCCTTGTTTTTAGATGTAGAAGCCAAGTTTGCAATAACTTTATTCTTGCTAGAAACTAACACTATAGACCATGTATCGAGATGGGAGTGTGAGGATGAACCCTCAAACTATGCAACCATATGTTGGTATTCACACAGTGCAACACTTAGTGTGTAAAGGAAGGGTACTTCATCAAGAAAAAATTCTCTTGCCACTACTTCTGTAGGTTCCCAATGAAGACCTTTTGAATATTTGAGTTTGGTAAAGGAGAAGAGATTTTTGAAAATAATGCTTGATAGTGAGTGATAAAATTAGTTACCTTTTTGTTGTCCCCTTGCTTGGAACTGCCTTAGGAACAAGTTTACCAATTGATCAAATGAAAAGATAGAGTTATTTGATAAGGAAAAATACAAATCAAGGGCACTATCCTTAAGGGATCTTGGAAAGAGCTTAGCCATTGAAGCATCATAATAGAAGAAATCAATGCACATAGCATTAAATGCCAAAATGTGCATTTGAGGATCTCCATGACCACCATACGTTTGAATTTTCAGAGTCACCATCCCTCGAGGGATATGAGTGTTTAGAATGGAAATAGATAGACGAATATTGTTGGGAAAATGTGTCTCAATTTTTCAATTATATAAGGTTTATTGTTGATAGGATGTATATATATATTTCCTAGTTACACTGATAGGTGTATACATTGCTACCACCGAGCGAAATGTGAGCCTGTTAACAAAAACTCCTCAATGACCAACATACATTAAATAATGATATATTGTAAATCTAGACTATTCATTATTATGTTTTAAATGTAATGGAAAATATTTTGTTGGATTGTCTTGCCCTA
>VDFB02329857.1:0-16327 GCA_007258455.2 Sequoia sempervirens
CTACCATTTTCCCAAACTCCTAAAATAAATTATTACTTTTTTTGTAACTTTTAATAACTTATTTTTTAGAGAACATTTGTAAAAAGTGACATTTATAAGAATATGGTTTTATTTTTTTTATTAAGAATACACAAACTCATAAGGAATACATAAAATTATAAAAAAATGTTAGCTACATATCTAAAATATATATTTATCATAAACCTATGATCACATATTGTTGTAATTAATCATTTCCTTCAAAAAAATTTTATTTAATTATTTAGAAGGTTTTTAAATATATCTTTATAGTAATAAATATTTATTCAAAACTATGAAAATATTTTAAATTTTAGCACTAAAAATTTACTAGTAGATAAAAAATAATTTCACCTATCAAATTTTCTATTCTATTATTTTAAGATAATTCTAGGCTGCAAAAAAATCTTATTGAAAGGAAAATGAGAGAACCTTTTGTTTGAAAGATCCAAAGTATAGATTACTTAATTTAACAATAGTTAAAGCTACTCTAAGATCTATTAGCTTACATATTAAATTAGGCATAGAGAAGCATGCTTTTTGAAATGATAACTATGAATTATGGTTATTTAGCTATAGGTACATAACTTGATTGTATTAAACTACAAAATATCAAGTGTCAATAATCTAAAACACAATTTTGTATTAGATGTAGTCTCAATATACTTTGACAAGAAGTGAAGTAAATTCTATTTGAATCTTGGGTGAAATTATAATCACATGAACAATTAAGTAATGTAAAATAGATCATTTTTTGCATAATCAATTTCTACTATGTGATCGACCCATTTAGTTATGTGATCCAAAAATTAGGTTGCCTTTCCTTCTAATATTTTAATCTATAATTATGAATTCAAGGTGTTTAAATCACCTTTAAGGAGATTGTTAGGTGAGGTTCATGCTATCCTCAATTAAAACCATTGATAATTTAATTAAAAATGACTTGTGAGAAAAAATTGAAGATTGAAAGAAACCATGGATTACTCATATATGTCACTAATTAATTAGATGTTGATGTGGTAGTGAGTTCTCAAATATGCACCTTGAATGACGGTGCAAGTAATAAATGAGAGCTAGACTAATCTTCTTTTTCTATAGATGTGTAAAAATGAATTAGCAATTTACTTTATACAAAACCATATAATACGATTTAAAATATTTGATACTTCAAGTTGGTAGGGAAAAATGACAAACCTCTTTGAATTTGAATTACAAAAGGAGTCAATTCACACTATATAATGAAACTAGATTGGAGATTAGGTAAAAATAGGATTGGAATTAGTTCTTAAGGATTTGTTGATAAAGAATCAAGCTAGATTTGTTGATAAAGACCCTTTTAGTTTACAATATAAATATTTTAGTGTTGGATCAATGCTTGCAACAAGTCTAGGAAAAGTACCATAAATTTTATTGGATGATTTTGTATAGATTACATAGCTAGATTGCATGGATTATGATTTTCTTGAAATTTTGGATTGTAAGGAGTTATGAATAATCAGATATACAAAATTAGATTGCATGCATAGGGAATCAGAGTGCAACAAGGTTCAACAAAGATGGATGGGGATTAGGCTAGGAACTAAAGACGAGAATATATCACTTATGAATATAGTGTTGCACTAAGACATTCTCATCAAAGAGGGGATAAATTGTAAATGGTATGGATACAGGAACAATTGATATGTTAGTGAAAAAAGAGTCACTAATTAATTAACTAATGTGGATGGTAACTTGTTCATATGTGCCACAACCAAATACCCAAAATTGGAATTTGATACTAACCATCCCTATAAATTAATCTTTTTTATAGTTGTAAATTTTTATTACCTATAATTTTACCTTTAAACAAACATATTAAACTTGGAAAAACCCTTTACGAATTCATTTTTATTCCATTGAACCTCTCCCTTTCTACCTACCTTTCCATTAATTCATCCCACACCTCTTCCTCCTTCCCAACTCCTTCCCCAACTTCCCCTTCTTTGCTTCTCTTTCCCCTTCCCTCTCTCCTTTCCGTCTTTCCTTTCCCTATCTCCCCTGACTTTCTCTACCTACTTCTCCCTTTATTTCTTCAACATTACCTCTCTCTACCTACCTCTCTGTGTCTCTCTCATTTCCTCTCTCTCCCTTTATCCCTCCCATGCTACCTCGCTAGAACTCTCCCTCCCCCCATCCCTCTATACTTCTTTCTATCTCTCCTCTCTCACTATCCCTCCTAACCTTCCTCTCCCTCCCTTTTCCCCTCTTTCTCCTTCTCTCTCTCTCCCTCTACCTACCCCTCCTTTTATCACTCACTCCCTCCTTCCCTCCTTCTCACGCCCTCTATCCCTTCCGCCCCACATCTCCCTCACTCTACCTACCCCTCTCTATACCTCTCTCTCCCCTCCTCTCTCTCTCTCTTACAAACACAAACCACCTCTCCCTACCTTTCCTACCCTACTTAGATCCCTCTCTATAAATACACACACACAACCTCTCTCCACCTACCCCTCCTAGTATCCCTCCCTCCTTCCCTCTCTCTCACTCTCTCTATAAAAACCTCTCCCACCATCTCTCTATGTACCTCTATCCCTCCCACTTTACCTCTCCCTCCTTCCCCCTCTCTCTCCCTTACAAAGGGACGAGAATTTTCAATTTTAGGAAAAGAGAGTGGTAGTTGGGATTTTCAAGCATGGATTTCATACAAAGAGAAGGGAGAAGTTTGTGAACTTCCATTGTATTGAATAAACAAGGAGATGTTTTGGATCTCAGTTTCCTTTCTATTCTCTTTTGATTGTAAGGTTTATGGTGTTAATTTATAACTATTTTTCAATATTTCTCTAGTATATTTGGGTGCACCTGTATTTGAAAAGGAATTTGTGTGTTCTAGAAGGTTGTATGTTATTCATAGGCCTAATATACAATCACTTTTATATCTATTCACATACTTGGAAGAAGTTGTGTCACCAAAAAGTGTATACTTTGCTTGATATGGGAATAATTGATGATAAATTGAGCTTAATAAGGCCTTGATTTGGTGTTGTGAGGTGTTTTACACATCCACACTAGGTCTTGGATCCTTGTTAACTAAACAAAATTCATTTAATGATGTCTTGTGAAGGTGTTGTAAAGGACTTTTACACTTCTCTAAACTAAATGGACCTAACTTTCCCCTAATTCAATGATATAAAATGTATTTAATTGCATTCTCACACTAATATAGAAGGCTTGTAAATTAAACTCAACTTTAATCTAGTGGTGTAATGTGTTCTACACATTCACATTGGATGTTGTGCCTTTCTAGGCTAAGTGGATCTCATTTTAGTGTTGTGGGTATGTGTAGGATCATGATGGGCCAAAAAGTGGCGATATGATGGGTATTTGTAGGGTATGTGGCTGGTGAATTTTTTTTACCCAAAATTGATGAAACAAAAAGTATTTTTAAAGGAGATTCTCAGCTTTCCATAAATATAAATTATGCTTTACTTTGAATTTAATAAATATTTATTATTCATTTTCTATTTGAATTACAAGTAATGTCCTAATTGATAATTAAGTAAAGTCCTAAAGTCCTTATTTTCTATTTTCTATTTGAATCCAAAACATGTGTCACATTCTATGCTTCACATACTATAGGATTAAAAAAAATAAAATTGAATTTCATGAAGTTTTGACCAAGTTAAGGTGGTCAGAGATATGAGTTTTTTATATATTTTAAAAGTTGTATTAAAAAATTCATAATTAATTATTTACTTGGAAATAAATTACAAAAAAATATGCATCACATCGGGACATGATTCCTCTATTTATATCTAAAATATTATAAAAAAATATTATCATTTTATTATGGTTAGGGTGGTTAGACAGACACCTACTTCTTATTTTTTCCCTAAAATTTAAGTACTATTGCATTGAAATTTCAAATTTTCACCAAATAGATATTTTTATTTTTAAAATAAACCTAGTAGTTTAGAAAATCCATTCAATTTGCTACAGATTCTATTCTTACATATTTTTGAAATAATATAGATAACTTATTCAAATTTTTACGTCAAGTTGCCTAACTATGATTTTTCTAAATTTTTTGCCACTTAAGGGCCTATTTTTTTTATGATGATCCTACACATACCCTTGTAAAGTACATTTAATCACACTTTTACATTGAACTTTGTGTCCCTTGCCCTAATTTTCCTTTACATCATCATTAATAGGCCCCTATTCCCCATATTGTGCATCCCAAGGCATAATTTGATCAAATACCCAATAAAATCAACATAAGAACTAAAATTCCTCATTCCTCAACATTCAAGCTATCAAAAGTGCCCCTCTGGGACTAAGTCGCTCATCTAGGTGAATGAGTCCTGCTAGGTGGGACTAAGTCACCCAATGTGGCGACTTAGTCTAATTTGGCCTATTTTTGAGGTTTGAGAGGGAAATTTTGGATTTTAAGTTTATTTTTCCTTCATGTCGGCCTTAGGGATCAAATTAACGGGAAAATTAGGAGGATTTCCTATAAATATAAGTCTCTAGACCCTAATTCATAAGAATCTTAAATCATCACCATTCATTTGTCATTCATCATTCATCATGTTCTCAAGTCAAGCAAGTTAGGGTTTTCGCATTCTAATATATCAAGACAACATTTTTCAGACATTCAAGGGAAGATTCTTCATCTTTTGTTGCAGAAAATCAAGATCAATCATCATGGAAAGGTATTAACTCCATTGTTTCATGCTTCATTACATTCTTTCTTCATTTTGGTTTAATTACCTAAAAAGGTGTTTGACCAAGGCAAACTCCCATGCCCTAACATTCAACATTTCTTTCTCTTTCATTATGTGTTTGTAGATTTAGGTACTTTGAGGGTTTTAAAATCATTAAAGATTAGGTTGAAGACTTGTTGAAGATATCTTGTTAACCAAGCCAAAATATCCACTAAAAGTATCTTTCAGGCCCAAAAATTAGAGTTTCAGAATCAGACACTTGTCAGGAACCAAAGTGTAGACCAAGGGTTTCCATTTCCACTTTCAAATTTTTAGAAATTTAGAAGTGGACTAAGTCACCAACAGTGGTGACTTAGTCCCACTGAATCTATTTTTCAAAGTTTTATGTAGTTTTGAATACCCATTTGGTTGAAACGGGCTCCCAAGCAGTTTTTCCAAATCTGGGACTAAGTCACCCAAATTGGCACAAGTGTCCCAATTGTCTTTTGCATCTGTTTTATTAGGATCCCAGACTTTCATTGCATCCTTCTTCCACCTTTAGGTGCACACATTCTGTTTCATAACTTTATGTCTAGTTTTGTTTCCATTTCTAGGTCATTTATCACATGTTTGCATATCACAATGTGTCTTCAAACATCTTGCATTTCAATAGTTTTTCATTAATAATCATCTTTCTTTCCTAGTTTATTGCATTTAGAGATCATATTTAGGCATATTGCATCCATCCATACATTAATCTTGAGTGTAGACATTAGCATTTTGGGCCCATTTCTCTCCTTTTAGGTGAAAAGTCTAGAAGTGCTTGAGAACCCTTAGATACCCAAAATCGGTGTCCGCAGAAGCTATTGCCTCGTCTTATTGGGAAATCATTTGTGGGTAAAAATCTTGTGATTTGTGTGTCATTTGTGTCTATTACCTTTGGTTTTATTACTTTGTTTTTTCAACATGCAATTATTTTGTGCATTTATTTTTCCACTATATGAGGAAATTGAAACACAATTTTTCCTCTAAGTAATAGTTGTGGTAAATTTTGAAGGTACCTTTCATTATATTTGTACTATTTAAATAAGAAAAGGTTTTAATTACAACAATTACAAGTTGGAAAATGTTGGGTGTTATGAAACTCGTAACCCACATACTATTGTAAGACCATCTAAACGTAACAACCCAATTGGTTAGTCACCTGTTAGGTCAATTTGATTAGTTTTATATCCTCTACCCGAAAATCCTCAACAAGCTCTCCACCCTTGAGCTTAGAACAATTAGAATGAAATCGCTCACAACCCACTGTGTTTTCCAACTTGTGATTATTTTGTGTATTTATTTTTCCATCATATGATGAAATTGAAACACAATTTTTACTCTAAGTAATAATTGTGCTAAATTTTGAAGATGTCTTTCATTACATTCATACTCTCTAAATAATAGAAAGTTTTCAAATTACACTCATTGTAGGTTGGAAAACACTGAGTGTTATGAACCCTACAACCCACATAACTTGTTGTAAAGCCCTCTACATGTAGCACCCCAATTGGTTAGACACCCCTTAGGTCAATTTGATTAGTTTTATGTATCCCCCACTTGCAACTCCTCCTTGAGCTCTCCACTGTTGAGTTTAGAACAAGAACAATCATATCACTCACAACTCAAACTATATGTTGAATATGATGTTTTTGACATTTTTTAGAAGTAGTAAATATAGTATTAAAACTCTAGACAAGCATCTAAAGCATGTTTTAGAGCTTTTGACTTGTTGCAGAGGTGGCACATACTTAGATGGATGGGTAAAGTTTGTTTTAAAGTCCAATTTATGGCAAATGATTACGTGTATGCATTGAAAGTCTAGATGCATAGGTATAGCTTATCCCATTATTTTGGAAAACTCAATTTGTTTTATGAAGTTATGACACATCTTTTGCAAATCAATTATGTTAATATCATGAAAAGAAAAAATACACATAGTATTATGAAGGAAATCCTCTGATTCAATTTTATAAGCAATCATGTCATATTGTTGGCATCAATAACACTATCATGTAAGACATCCTCTGCTTGAGTTAGTATGAGGGGTCATCATATTCATATTGTTCCAACAAGTTTTGATCTTTGTTTGCCAATTGTGTTGTCTACAATATTGTCTAAGGTGTCTGGAGTCAACTGTATTTGTAATTTTTTGTCTTGCGATTCAGATCCTATCTCTGAATTCATCTTCAGGGAATAAAGGAGGAAGCCAATGCTTGATGTTTTAATCTCTAAAACAGTTTCCAGGATATATTGTAGGAATCTGAATTATACCACATAAAAACTTTAACGTAGATTAGTTGTATGCATTAAATTCAGAACCCTAAGTTTGGGCGCCTCAATTTCGAACAGCTTTTCGGATGGCAGGCGTTCATTAAAGAAAAGCATTCTAGTCTTTTTCCGAATGCCTTCATGAAAATAGAGACTTACTAGCAACAGAGGATCCCACACGCCGTATATTGAAAATGCAGTGTAACCGTGTCTGATCCACACTTCATTATCAGCCATTGAAAATACAGTGATGGTGGCACTTCTCAACAACGATGGAAATCTCCTCCGCCTCAGGAATTCAGTAAATAACTGGAAATGTACAGTCATTGTCCCTGCAAAACTGCCGTAGGAGAAAGCGGCAAAATTCAAAATTTGAAAAATAACGGCGTGTTACCGTTCCGTCCTCCTTCGGGGAGAAGACAAAGGGGCATGTCCATCATGTTATGTATGTTTCTATGCCTTTCTTATGTGTCCAGAGATTAGCCGCATCCCTTTTTTAAGGGTTTGTGGTTTGAAGTAGATAAACTGTCCCTAGTGCAGGGATGATGTACAACTTTATCTCATCATGACTCCAAGAATTGCACTTCTTGGATTGCACATCTCGATTCAACTCAGATCTTTTCACACACATGGTAGGCGTCGTCGTCCGATTAAAACTGCAAGACTTTTTTTACTCGTGCAATGTATTTGTAACTTAAAGATACATATAAAACATATAGTTTAATATTTTAAAATTTAAACGTTATTTTTTTCAATATATTCACATCATTACACTCCTCTTTTTACAATTACTTCATTGTATAATTTAAATTATTTATTTAAATATAATTTATTTCCTCCATACTGATTAATATAAAACATTTTAATGAAAAGAAACAGAAGCTTTAAATTTAAACAATGAATTTACTAAATAAACTATGTAAAAGTAAAAAATCATTATCAAGGACTAACTTGAGATGCCCAAAATTAGGCCTTTCACCCATATCTTCCTCCCTAACTAATTTTTTTACTCTGTTTGAAATCCTCGTGCTAGGAACTTTGCACTCAACATGTCATAACTACCATTCCGAAACGTGAAAAAAGCGTTGAGAGTTAATTTATTTTAAACGATTTATCATGTTAGCCTGCTAATAGATGTACCTAAAACATAATTTATTCGTCTCCCAATCAATGAATATATATGTGAAGACGGCCTTTGCAAGAACGGCAACAAGCCAAATTTGCAGCATGGATGAATCCAGCTTGCTCCCATCTCTGCCTGACGAAGTAGCGTGGCGGTGCCTTGTGAGGCTGCCTCGTCGCAACAGAGCCGTCGCTTCCTGCGTCTCGCGCGCCTGGGCAAATGCATGCAAAGACAAATCTTGCATTAGATCTCTCCGCCGTTCTCTCAATCTCCCAACAGAATTTTGTATTTTCATTGCAGTGTTTGACAGCAGGTTCGACGGAGAGTACGTGCATGCCACTCAGCACAACACAGAATGGCTGTTGGTCGACCCTTTCAGCCTTCGGACCCAGGTTTTACCCAATCCCCTCTCTGGCATTTCTATTGACATGAATCTCTGCAGCACAGCCACGAATAATCAGATCTTCCTACCGCAAGTCAATCAGACCAAATATGGGTTTTGTTCATACGATATCGGAGCAGGCATCTGGAAGTCTCTTCAATTGCCCCCTAGAAAACGCCGCAGGAGATTTTGCTGCGCTCAAATGAAAGAATTCGTGTACGTTAGTGGCGGGCTAATAAATTTCACCGGAGAAGCTTCCAAAAGTGCTTTTCGCTACGACACCCGAAACAATCAATGGGAAAAGCTTCCTGACATGATGATGCCAAGAATTAATTGTTCAGGTGTGAGCATGAATGACAAGTTCTACGCCATAGGAGGATATTACCAGTCCCCTGGAGGTTTCACGGAGATTCATGTTTCGGCAGAACGTTTCGATCCCGAGATTGGGCAGTGGACACTGCTGCCCAATTTCTGCTCAAAAGGGTTGAGATATGCGGAGGATTCGGCCATTACAGAAGCTGATTTTGCTGTCCTGGAGAATAATAAGCTTTATGCACTCCAACCCCAGTCGAATGAGGTGATGGAGTTGGATAGTTTGAAGGAGGAGTGGAGGCATGTGGGATATGTCGGAGGCGTTTTTGAGATGAGCGATTGTGGCACTAATTATAAACTCGTGGGCGTTGGAATTGAGCTGTGGGCGATCCAGTATAGAATGGGGAAATCAATCAGGATTTACTCGTGCAAGCCAGGAGGATCAGAGAGCGTAAAATGGAGGCAAATTGAAGTTGGAGGATTAGGGAGATTCGATCATGTTTTAACAGGCACAACATTAGAAGTATAAGTTGTGAATAAAAGAATGTAAATCTATTTGTAGCCATTGGGAATGTTGTTTTAGAAGATTGCACTTAATTAACTTGCTCGTGACTAGGTTCCATTTAATTTGTCAAATGTTGCGTGCATATGATAACGTTGGTCCCACGGAAAGATTTTATATGTCCAAATGTCAATTAATTTCATTTCTGCTGTCTACTTTTTGATTTAATTTATACGATTTGGTGTTACATATTTATAGGTATTCCCTTGTATTCATTTCATGTTTTTTGTTTGTTTTGTTTTTATACATTATAAAAGATTGTTCCTCTAGACATTATGGGATTATTGTACATATAATAGTCTCTTGAGTTTTTAAATGATGTCTTTTTTTTTTTTTTAGCAACCTCAACTTCTAGTTAGATGTCTTTGGTTGTATAGTAAAGAAATTTGCATGATTATTTTTGTTAGTTAAGGATGGATGAACAGTGTAATCTTCATATAATGATAATAGTAGAACATGAATCTTGTTGAACCCCATGATTGTATGTTACTTTTGATTACATGTTTCTCTATATTTTTCTCCACGGTTATTGTTAAGCTTTGTCAATTTACCAAACTCAAAGAATTTAGCAATTTCCTTTTGAGAGGTGATGTTGAGATGTGATCTTTATGTAATAACTTGCAACATGCATATGTTTAAAAAATTCTAATTGGGTGAGAATCACTAAATTATCTAGCAACATAAAGTTATAATTTTATAAGTGGATTATGTCAATGGGGTATTATAACCCTGAATTGATAAGATGACATATTTTAGATGAGAAAAAGTTGGATGTTGTAGACATGCAAAATTAGCATCATGCATTTAACTAATTCATATTCATCCATTCATCATATAAATCAAACTTATTTGATTTATTTCTAAGGTCGTCCATTTAAATTAAATAAATCAACTTTGTTTAATTTAAGCCTAACATCACCCTCTTTGATTAAATAAATCAAATATTTATTTAATTAAGTCTGAAATAATTTTTCTTCTCGTTTTTTATTTAATTTAATCTTTAAATATAAAGCAAAAAGGTCAAATCACCTAATCCTCTTTTAAATTAACTAAATCGTGATTAAATCTAATCTTAATGCAAATCCCATCCTCTAGCTTTTCCCACTTGCACAAATAAATCAATTAATTCATTTATTAAATCCTTATTTTCCCTCAACAAGGCATCTCTGGAGAATATTCCCTCAAGTTTGAATTCAAATCAAGTTGACTTGTCCCTTCCAACATGGCATTAACTCCCCTCTTACATGTCCCCCACTTGGCATTTAAGTCCCTTTTTCTCCCTCCAACAAGCCAAATTTGAAATTTGATAAGGCCAACTAATCTCATTTATTGGCACATTGACCAAAACTTGCACATCCTCCATCCACTCACATTTGGACAAGTGGCTCCTTCCTATTGGTTGAATCTTTGTCCCACATTGCTCTCTTTTGGGCATTCTTCCAACTTGATATTCTATATATTTGAGGTCTCATTCCTCATTTTAGCATCCACAATTTATGCAAAGTTACTCTCTTCGCATTGAGAGCTGATTTTGTCCACCTCATCTTCAAGGTACTTCATCGTTTGCTTGCCAAGGGTTGGGAAAGGGTTACTTTTCACAAAAAAAGTGACACTAATCCACTATGGAATAGGTGTGCATTGTGCTTCTATAAGCTCTTTTGGTTTATGTTGTTATTTCATTTTGATCATGAAGTAGGATGCATTATTTCATAGGAGTATTTGTAGATTTGTAGGAACTAACCCCATTGCTAATGAGTGTTGGAGTTTAGTTTGTGTGCAGATTTAGGGATGCTCACAGATGCTTAAGCTGCATAGCATGTTAACCCCATTTAAACTTAAGTATAGGAATCAAAGTGTAACCCAAATATAGTAATCCTTTTAACAAATAATATATAATTATATTTTGGGTACTATTAATTGAATGACTTCAATAAAGACACATAATTATTAATATTATTTTGACACAATTTAATTAATAACTTGTTTGGTCACCAGTCTTGTGAATTGAGAGATCTATTGCTTATTGAGGTGAGATTTATGCAGTATGTCAATTTCTATAATGTATGGATGGGTCAAGTGATGATATTAAATCATTATTAGATATAAAATATCACCACTATGTTGGTTGGGTGTGGAAAACTAATATTAGGAAGCATAATCATGCATTCTAATTTTTAAGTTGACACTTTGTGAAATGCAAAAATATATAATGTAAAAGTAGGATTTACAATAAAAAAATTGGAAATTATTTCATTTTTTGTCCATTCTTATAAGCAAGGGCTTGCTTTTAAAATGGTAAATCTTATGTAGTGTTCATATAAATGTATAAGTGAACATCACTTAGATCAGTGAGTGTTTAATGGATTATTCATGGTCTTAGTCAAAAGCTATAAATTCTAATGAATTATCAATTTTGGGTCAATAAAATTTGACTTAAAGCTCAATAGTTATATTCCAATAGATCATCACATAATTCATGAACCATGCAGTCCCAACATACAAACCCATATGTCAAGAGTTGATAATCAAGACCATTAAAAAGAGGCAATCTATTTTTAACCACCTTTGATGTAACTAAACAAAACATCAAAACATTATTTAGGAAAATAATTAATCAATTCAACTAGCTTAGTCATTCTAGCACTTGTAAGAAGTTGCATGGTTCATTCTAGTATATGTGATGTGTGACACCAAATGTAGTTCTTATGTTTCCTCCAAAAAAAATAGAGTATAAAAGTATCTCCAATTCCATAATCACCAACCAAAGCAAGGAAAAAAATGTGATAAGTGAAAATTGTAGTGTTTCTGGAATCCTAAGGATATTTCTTCTCAACTATTGCCTCATACATCATTATACATTGAAACATGGGAAATTATTAAAACTCTTTGTCCCAAATTTTTTAGATTGAAAGATTTTAAATAAAATATTCAAGAGTGAAACATCAATCTTAACACAGTTCTACAAGTAAACAAAAAATTGTATCTACCATATGCTTGCATCATGAGAAAAATGTATAGATTTTTTTCATAAATTGTTTAGGGAAATTAAGGACATCTTACACATATAGATGAACCCAATCCTTATCATGATTGGTGCATTGCCACATATTTTTATGCTCCTATTTTGACATAAAGATATGGTAACAGGTTTCCCAATGTTGTAAAAGACCTTTCCACCTAGAATTTAGGTATAAACTCCCTAAAAAATAAAATTTAGCTTGTGAACCACTCTAAAAAAATGTATCATATTTATCAATGTCATTTATAATCTCAAATAGGAACAATGTTACTTTTATAAAGATGATCAATAGGTAGAAAGTGTCACCCAATATTCTCTACAAATACAAACCATTCTACCCAAATATGTTCAATTAAGAATTGGTCCCTTTACATCCTAGATATTTCTTCTTTAGGAGGCATAAATTGAATTATATATTTTCTCTTCACGTTTGTGATGGAATCCTCAAAACCTCAAGGGAACAACTATCAAATTTTATTAACATGATATTGTAAAACATCAAAACTTCACTCCAAGTTGAGCATTATTGAGATAAACACTCTTAAAGTGATATCTCATATTCAAACACTACAAATTTTATTTTCTTTTGATAAATATCCAAGGAAGTATAGTCCATTATTCCAAGGCTACTGGTAGAGCTAAGGCCATACATTTTTTAAACTATCATAATTAGTTTTCACGCAATTATCACATCTAGTGGTAATAATATAGATCTAGTCGATCTAATATTTTTAAAGCTACCTAAATCGTATAAATAGAAAACCCTTTAAAACCCCTTGAAAAGCACCATACTTAGAAAAAATAGTCATAGAGCCATTAGAAATTTACCCACATCACCAACAAAGATTTTGCCTCTGCAATTTCATAAAGTAACAAACAAAAATACACGAAAAATGCATATTGACATTTAAGAAAGTAGTGAAAAATGGTTCATATTCCTCATAAGGTAAAAAAAGACATTACCCACTCCATTATCTTGAATCCCTAGGAAATTCCAAACCCTTATTTTTTTGTTGTTTTGGAAGACATATTTTCCTTTAGCATGTGTGAAGTGTAGATCCACATAACTTGTCCAAAAATATTAAGGGCAACAATGATTGTAAGAATGAAAGGCAACAAAAAATAGTCAACAAAACAATGAAGGTGGTCACAAGAAGATTGAAAACCCACAATTTGTAAACCTTACCACACCCCCATGAATAAAAGTAGGCATGATGGCTTTGTTCATGGTGGACACACAACCATGGAAGCCTACTTCAGTTGAGGAAGTAGCTTGGGGTAACAACGTAGTAAAATTTTCACAATGAAGGGACATACAAATTAGGGATTTGTATAAGGTCTTTTAGATATGAGTCGAGTAGGGTTAGATGAATTTATTATTAATAATATATGATTTAGTAATAGTTGGATTTATATTATTTAGTAATAGGATATTATTTAAATAGTTTTAGGATATTTTTATAATAAGAACAATTAAACATATTTAATTAATAATGCCATGTTGTATATTCTAATAGTATTGAATTTTCATAATTAGGACTCTATATGATGAGTTTGAGTCTTTATGTGTTCAATTTTTTGGAGAATATGTTCAATTATTGGTGCAAGCAAAACTGAGGATGAGGTGTGCTAATTGAAAATGATGGGTAAGGGGTTTGAAAAAGTGATGTTTTAGACACCTTTTTATGACTATGTGTATATGAGGCATCAAAATAGATGATGACGACTTCAAACCTTAGGTTTAAACATTCAACTAACTAAGGAAGTTGCTATAAAAAATTTAGAGTCATTTGACATTAACATAGGATTTTGGGGTACGTGAAGTTATATACACGACTATTGAATTCTCTCCCCTAATTAAAAATCAATAAAAAATTTACCCCTCATCCATGCGAATATAATAAATATTTTATCTTATTATGCCAAAGGCATTCCATTTTTGAATCAGATCGACTACCTTCGAGGATCAATGGTTAAAATTATATTATTAAATTGATGCAAGACGATTCAAACAATCATCTTCATTGATTTCAATTTTAGGCTGAAAGAAAATTTTCTTGTTTTTACAAATCACTATTTTCTTATTTTTATAGGTCATGATTTCTTTGTTTTTCTTTACTTGAAATCTTGTACAATGAATAGCTATCTAGAAACTTCTCATGTGAAGACAATGTTCATACTATTATTCTTTAGTTCATTTTTATTTATTTTTATATTGAACCCATTGTATTCATTTTTCTTACATGAGCAACTTTATATGAAAACTTCATTTAATTATATTTTTTTTCCTTTTATTTAAAACTTTATAGATATTTAGAAACTTAATAATATTATATATATATAATATATTTTTTTTTTTGATATGTAAGAGTTTATATTATATCAATTTAAATATGAAAATATACACTTGTCTGCTAAGCAAGAAAATAATTACAGAGAATAATTTCAAAGCAAAAATTATACAAAATTGGCATTACCGCTACCAGAACCAAAAAAAACTATACTCGAATACCACCATCAGACTATATCAAATTTTCTAAAAAGAAAAGAAACCACACCATTCATAGAAACCCTTTGAGATTGGAAAAGGACACAAAATCCTCCACCTATTCGAATCCACCAACCACCATTTACCCTAACAATAATTTTAGGTACTCCACCACCACAACCATGATCATTCGATGGTGCATGAGAGTCACACTACTCAAATCCAAGAGGAAGGGAAAGAGTTTGAATGCCTCTTATGTGTTCCACATAAGCTCCAAATCCACAAGACGTGAGATCCATGTGCCAATTATCGCCACTTTCAAAGTCTCCTCCACGCCACCAACTAAATCTTTATAAAATAACTGCACCAACAACTCCTTCGCCTCCACCTTAGGCACTCGACTATCAAGTGGAGAAGCCAAAAAATGTGAGGAAATGTGAGCATTGTCCCTCTCGTACTCATTCTGTTCAATGTGGCCTCTCCCCACAACCATCTTTACCACTGCAACCACAAGAGGATCATTGTTAAGCAAAACTCTCTTTAACCTTTGATCTATTATTTCATGGAACACGGCCTACCTCGTCTTTGTCCTCAGAGAAATTGGAGTGTCGGCACCGAACTATGCCAGACCCTCCACCAAAATTGTAATTACAAATTTTGAACACCCAGTCGAAGCCATCCTTAGATGACTCCAGAAGCCGAACAAAGGTTTTCCACCAACTCTCCACCTTCCACAGCTCACCCACACCAAAAAGTTTACTATGCAACAAAACTGACACCTGCACTCATAAGTAAAGCTCGTAGCTACCGAGCAATTCCATCTTCTCACGAGCCAAACATAATTTTGATGCAATGCAAGTTGTCCTTGCATGAATGATTTTGTCCTTCCTCCCTTGCCTCGTATGTAAAGCTTTCTTTAGAAAACGTGCTCTTAACTCTCGGCCATCATTACAAGTACCTGCCAAATCCAAGGTGACCAAGCTCATACTCCAACAACCATCTCCACATTGGACACCCCACCAGGATGCAACCTCACAAAATGACGATAAGCCCTCTACCAGCTTGGAGGGTTGCCCACCCATTTTCCCACATATATATAAGACTATTTAATTAATTATATATTATAATTTATTTTATTATTTAATATTTATAATATTAAAAATATGGTTATATTATGTATAATTTAATGTATACTAGATTTAAAAAATATTATATATATAATATATTTATATTTATGCTGATATTTTCTAGTATAAAATATATGATATGTGTAAAATATGTTTTCATGTCCATACTTGAGTTTTTCCTTCTTTGGTTGATTAAAAAAAGAAAAATTATGTGGATATCTAGATTTTAAGGTTTTAATTAAGAATTTTATAAACCCAAATAATATTTTATATAATATAATTTATATTATTATTATATATC
>VDFB02329858.1:0-23624 GCA_007258455.2 Sequoia sempervirens
TATTGTATATTCTAAATTAGATATATTAAAATAAACTATAAAATATTTATTGCATTTTATAAATCATATATTATAAAGTGTATAATTTTTTTAAATCATATATAAACCAAATCAAATATCCGTTTCAAAACGGATATCCGATTTGGAATAGATATCTGATATTTCCTCGACAATATAATTTATTAGCTAGGATTAGCCTCGAAGCTTGTTTTGTGCATTTGGCTTTGGATGCTAACCTAAGAAGTCAACGAAAAAATGCTCTGAATAACCTACCTTATTTTCTAGACTGGCCCATGTCACTAATTAATTTTATTTTTTAGCCAAAATTGATGAAACTAAAAGGGTTTGTAGAAGACTCTCAGCTTTCCACCATATAAATTATTCTTACTTTGAATTTAATAAATAATTATTATTCATTTATTAGGTTATGACTAAAGTCCTGATTGATAGGTTAATTGAAAAACATCTATAACATTCAACGTATCATATTTTTGAATCCAAAATATGTGTCACATTCTATGTCTTGCATACTATAGATTAAAAAAAGAAAATTGAATTTTAAGTGAGGTTTTAACCAAGTTAAGGTGGTCGTGACATATGAGTTTTTATATTTTTAAAAAGTTACAATAAAAAAATCTCATAATTAATCATTTACTTGGAAAAAAATTATAAAAAAATATGTGTCACATCTAGACATGAGTCCTCTACTTATATCTAAAATATTATAAAAAAATATTATCATTTTATTGTGGTTAAGGTGGTCAGATAGACACCTACTTCTTATTTTTCCCCTGAAATTTAAGTACTACTGCATTGAAATTTCAATTTTTCACCAAATAGACTTTTAAAAAAATAAAATAAAATTAGAAGTTTAGAAACTACATTCAATTTTCCACAGATTTTATTCTTACATATTTTTGAAATAATATAGATAACTTATTCAAATTTTTATGTCAAGTTGCCTAACTCTGATTTTTTTGAATTTTCATTGCCACTTAAGGGCTTGTTTGGCCCATCATGATCCTGCACATACCCACCTCCCTTGTTAGAGCCATTGAGGAGTCTAAATAAGATGAAATACCAATCTCCATTTCCCTTTGAACATTCAGAGGTGTATCTACTTCCAATATCTAAAAATAAAACAACAAATTATTCAATCACAAAAACTACAATAGCAATCCAAGTCATGGCTTATGATGTATGAGATAATGAACAAAATTTTGAGTACTTGTTAAACTATATATTTTTGACTATCATGCTTACTATTTTCCCTATCCATATCTTGTTTGAAAGCACATGTTTTTAGGATTTTACCCGGAGCAGCAAGCCGGTGAACCATTTGATAAAATGCTTTCATAGACATGTATGATAACTATGATGGCATAGAGTAGGCAGTGAACTATTTGAAAAAATTCCTCAAAGAAATGGGGTCTCATGGTGATAGAATGACATTACAAAAGAATGTGTCATGGAATTCCATCACCATAAGACCACATTTCTTTGAGGCATTTTTTCAAACAGTTCATTGCCTTCTCTATGGTATTATGCAAGGATGTGGTGGTTGGTATAGTGTGACCTTGGTTATGAGATGGAGGGTGATCATGACATGAAGAGGGAGGGGTGGGGACATGAAAAAGTGGAATAAAAGGTGGAAGGTTCCATGGATTGGTAAATTGAGGATGAGGACCTTGAAAAGAAATTGGAGGGGAATTTTGGCTAATGGGTTGGTTTCTATTCTTCAAGCAATGAGTTGTTTGAAAAATTCATTAGAGAAATGTGGTCTCATGGTGATGGAATGGCATTCCATCACCACAGGAGACCACATTTCTTCAAGTCATAATGTGGTCTCATGGTGATGGAATGGAATTCCATCACCACATGAGACCATTACTTCTTCAAGGCATTTTTTCATACTACTCACACTGCCTATCTATGATATTGCTTTTACTATTATGATTTGATAGATTTTTCCAAGATCCATAGTTTGTTGAAAGCATCTATTTTAGGATTTTTAAACTATAGGTATGTGCATCATCATGAAAAATAGGCCTTAAGTGGGCAAAAAAATTAGAAAATCAGAGTTAGGCAACTTGACATAAAAAATTTGAAGGTTATCTATATTATTTCTAAAAAATATTTAAGAAGAATCTATAGAAATTGAATATAGTTTCTAAACTACTAGGTTTATTTATTTTATTTTTAAAATCTATTTGTGAAAATTTGAAATTTCAATGCGACTTAAATTTTATGGAAACATAATAAGTAGGTGTCCGCCTAACCACCTAACTACAATAAAATGATAATATTATTTTATAATATTTTAGATATGGGGTAGAGGACTATGTCCTGATGTGATGTATATAATTTTAAATAATTAATTATGATTTTTTTATTACAACTTTTAAAAAATATAAAAACTCATATGTTTGACCACCTTAACTCTGTCAAAACTTCAGAAATTCATTTTTTTTTAAAATTCTATAGTATGCAAAGCATAGAATGTGACACATGTTTGAGATTCAAAAAATGTGATACCATTTGAAAGCTGTAGATGTTTTTCAATCAACCTATCAGTCAGGACTTTAGGTCATAATTAAATAGAAAAAATGAATAATAATAATTTATTAAATTCAAAGTAAAGCATAATTTATATTGGTGGGAAAGCTAAGAATCTCCTTTAAAAGTCCTTTTAATTTCATCAATTTTGGGTAAAAAGTTGTCAACCACATATCCTACACATACCCATTATATCGCCACTTTTTGGCCCACCATGATCCTGCACATACCCCATAGCAGCAAGGAAGTGAGTAGTTTGATAAAATGCTTTCATACACATGTATGGAAATGTGGTAGCATAGAAAAGGTGGTAAATTGTTTGAAGAAACGCCTTGAAGAAATGTGGTCTCATGGTGATGGAATGGCATTCCATCACCATGAGACTACATTTCCTTGAGACATTTTTTCAAACTACTCACTACCTTGTCTATGCTATTGCTTACTATTATGCTTTGATAGATTTTTTCCAAGCATCCATAGTTTGTTGGAAAGCACCTTTTTTAAGCTTTTAGCCATAGTAGCAAGGAAATGAACTATTTGATAAAATGCTTTGGTAGGTACATGTATGGAAAAAGTGGTAGCATAGAAAAGGCGGTGAGCTGTTTGAAAAAGTGCCTCAAAGAAATTGGGTCTCATGGTGATGGACATCACCATGAGACCGCATTTCTTTGAGGCATATTTTCAAACAACTCATTGCCTTGTCTATGATATTGCTTACTATTATTCTTTCATATATTTCTTCCAAGCATCCATAACATAGAGAAGGTAGTGGACTGTTTGAAAAGATTCCTCAGTAAAAAGTGGTTGCATGGAATGCCATGACAAGAAATGCAATTGGAAGCTGCACCTACTTATTACTTATGCTATGTGAAGTAATTGCATCACTCCTTATGTTGACTTTCTAAACAACTATATTGTAGTTGAAATTTTGTCATAGATATCAACATCTAGTTATTAGTTATGGAATGCAAAGTAATGTTTTGAGATTGAAAGATTTGAAATGCAACATAATCAATGATATGAATATAAACTACACAAATCTATTAAGTACAATTCATTAGTTAAAGTCTTTATTCTATTACCTGCGTGTAGGCTTTTAATTTCTAAATCCACTAGCACTGGGAGGTGTTCCCTTGAAACCTCCAATATTAGCCTATTCAACATCCAAAATCACATATTAACATGTAATAAATTTATAATTGTTTACTAGTTACATACCACAACAATAGATGCATTGGAGAAATAAACGAGTGTAGGGCCGGTGTATCCAGTATCAACACTGTGAGCCTAAAATTTTATTAAAATCATAAAACTAAATTAGTTAATATTCCTTGCATTTCAAAATTGAAATTTAATAAATTAAATTCAATGAACATGCTAACATTTAACTGAGTATCAATGTCATAGGCCTCATCCAAAATTTAAATTACCTTCTCCACCTCCATAGCTATAGAGGTATCCTATGTAGCAGCCTCTTCTCTTGAGTGTCAGTGGGGTCATATGAACAAGTCACCCCACAAGATAGATACAAATGGGATTGAAGCCAGCCACTTTAAGACTCCCCTAGATGGCACTATAGTATAGGGTTGGCATGTTGGATGACACTCTGGGTCAAAGAGCTAATGGCCCGCAGAGTCTCTACCTCGGAACTCTCCTTCGCAATGGAAGGGATAACGATGTGCTCATGAGGTGGCCTAGCAAGAGGTCATCTCACTTTTTGCATAGGATCATGTTGTGCACCGGGTCTATCTTGATTTTGAACCCCCACCTCTCCCCTGGAAGTCACTCATATCAAAATAATTTAGGATTTTGTTCAAGATGAATTCACAGTATAGATTTCTAAGGAAATATTAGGGGACTTCACAATTGTTGCATGGTGGGTAATAAAAAAGCATGTACCACCTATCCCAAAAGAAGGTCCTAATCTATTGGTGGTGGCACCAATGGATAGGAAACCTCTTCACATTGAGGGTAAGATTTGTATTTTTTTGTGGGTTAGTGAATAATGAGCACAAATAAAATTTTGTAATTTTTAGATCTTTTACATCTTTATATGATAATTTATCTCAGTAATAAGCCCTAGTAGCCTACCTCCTATCTTGCCAACCAATTAATTGTTTGCTAATTGAATCTATACATGTTTTAGCATTTCTTTGAGTGAATATGTCAAGGTCATTCTTTCCATGGTTGAATCATTTGGATCATTCAACCTCCTGATTAAATCATCAATTTGTTTTTCATTGTTTTCAATTTCTTGACTAATTTTTTTTGAGTGCCAGGAGGATGTTGACAGATTAGTGGAGGAGATTATTGTTGTGGTTGTTCAACTTGAGGATTTTGTTATTGTTTTTCTTGTTGTGCTTGTTGAGGATTTTGTTCCTCTTGTTATTGTTGTGCTTGTTGAGGATTTTGATCGAGGAGGGTTTGTAGGTTCATTAACATCTCCTACAAATTCAAAAAATAAATATTAAAAAAACCTAAAAATAACAAATTCACAAAAAAAAAAAAAAATCTTACCTCTCAGACATCCCCGTCGATGTGGCAGAATTCTAGCGATGAAACAACAATAATTTGATGAAAAATCTTGCAAAATGGCTGCTCCCAAAACACAAGTGTGGAAATGAAGTTTTTTAGGCACGAACAAAAAAAAACACATTCACAATGAAAATGATTTCAAATTCCTTTTTTTTTGCTTTTAATACTTCATAATGCAAGCGCATTATAACATGTTAGCGTTATGGGCTCGTTGTGGCCGAGCCTTAGGCTCGACACACCAATCCATAACATGAGAGTGTTATAACACACTCATGTTATGAGCTTTCAAAACTTAATTTTTTAAAATTTGGCCACCCATCTTTTTGCAAGCGCCCTGTAGTGATGTAGCCACAAACATCCTTGATTGGCACGTTAAAATTGAAGAGGATTTGAAAAGGACCCCCCAAAATTTTGAAGAATAAACAACAAAAACAATGTAGTCATGTATTAGCACAACCATCGTGCATTGCCTTCCTATCATACTTCCAAGGCCTTCCTAACAAAATATGATATGCATCCATAGTAATTATATCATAATATTTAATCAAAATAACTCCCATTTTAAATTTTACCAAGCATTTTTCGCTAACCAAAAGCTTTTTATTTTCTTGTACCCATGCTATCTGGTATGGATTCGAGTGCCTCTTCCTCTTTGCCTTTATTTTTCTCACCATTTCTTTAGATACAAGGTTTCCATGCTTCCACTATCTATGATGAAATTACAAACATTCCCTTCATATTTGCATCTTGTCTTGAATAACCTCTTTTTTTGAGCTAGTTTATTTTCTTCATTCAACAATTTTCTTCTTGTCATTAGGACTTCACCTCCTTCTGCTTCTTCTGAATGTTATAATTGCACATCTACTTCATTGATTTTTTCTACTTTAAATCCTATTTTATAATCTTATTCTTGGTCTTTCCTCTTTATGAGGAAATTCATAAGCTTTTTGACCCTCTTCTCCACACTTAAAATAGGTTCCTTTGAAGGTTCCTCTTGCAAAACCTATACCTGATCTTCCTCTACTTCTTGGATTTTGATCTCTAGGACCATATGAGTCATCATACCTCTAAGTTCTGTTGCTGCCTCAAGGTCTTCATTTTTCTATTTTTTCTGATTTCTATCATCATTCTTGTAAGATATTTCTCTAGCCTTCCTCCACAATCTCTTTCTCTTTGCTTGCTTTCATATTTTTTGTTCATTCCATCCTCAATCTTTAAGGCAATCTGATAGGTATCTTCCATTGTGAAAACCCTCACCAAAGTCATCTCCTCTTGTATTCTTGGCCTCAAACCATTAATCTATCTTGCAATCTTCTAATAAGTTGCTTCAACACATGTCCTTTATAATTAGGATTGTATGAAACTCATCTGTATAAATTCTTTCACTATTTTGGTTCCTTATTTTAACCCTTGCATATTTTTATCAAATCAAGCTCATAATCCATCAGAATGAACTATATTTTCATCTTCTCCACCATTTTTTACCACTTTACGATTTTATCCTTTCCTCTTCTTCATCTTTCCAACTGAATTTCTCTCCACCAAATTGAAGCATATCTCTTCAATCTGGTTTTTGCATACCTCACTCTATCATGATCCTCAATTTCTTCAAACTCGAAAAAATCTTTCATGTTGTTGATCCAATCCACTAACTCTTCTAGATTCAAATTTACACTAAATGTAGGAACATCAAATTTTGGTCTTTTTCCTAGATACTTGATAGGGAAATCAACAAAGGGTCATTGAAAATTACTACTATTGCATCTCTTTTTCACTTGTTTGGCTAGCATCCTCTGAGGTTTCTTCTTCTTCTTCATTTACCTGTTCTCTTCTCCATGCAAACCCTCTTATAATTTCTTCTTGTATGGATTCAACATGTTTACTCAAGGCCCTAAATTTATTGTCATGGAAAAAATTATCACCTCTTCCTCTACCTCTTCCCCTACCATGTGGGATCCTCTTTCACACATTTTTCTACACACCCACAAGCTTAATCTTGGTGCAAATTGCCTCTCTTTGACGATTTGTTCACACACTTAGAATATTCCTACTCTGATACCACTGATGAAAGAGGTGGGACATAACAACCCTCTTTTCTAAAATCACACTCTCAAGCAAACACAACAATGCAAGCAAAATCTGTAACAAAGTCTATTGGATTCAATTGAAATTTGCAACAATAAGTTTGCTCATTATGAAAATATGGTTATAATATCATTTTTAGTCAACAAATGACTGATAGGAAACAACATATTCCTTTCACATAATCTGAAAATGAAATAAAAATCAAGCTACAACAAAAATAAAACTATGTGCTTCATGAGCACCTCCAAATCTGCACTATTCTCCTACAAATAATCACTTGCAACTCTTCAACCTTCAAAAATGGAGTCTTCTATATTTAATGGCTACAATAATCCCTTCAACCTACAAAAAGAGTCTTCAATAACCTCTTGAGAAATACCACACCAACCTCTCTCTCCTTCAAAACCTGTAGTGAATAATGAATCCCAAAAACATGCAAAACATTCTTTTTCCAAAACCCAAAAATCAGATTTTTCCCTCCAATTGGGAATGTTATGCTTGCCTCTTGTCACCACTAAGGAAAAATGCAACTACATCCCCACTACCCCCACTTGCCAACTTGCATAATAAAAGTAATCCAATGAATAGATGATAAAACAAACACTATGGGTGTAGAAACATAAGGAACAAATTATAGGGAATCCACTATGCTTTAGATTTTGAATTTAATATTCTCCCCTTTAGTTCTAATAGGGTCTCTTACAAGCTTTCCTATAAGTAGAGAGATACTAAGTTTTCTAATTCTTGAATGAGAATGCATAATGATGTTTAATGACAGAGTGGAGGGAAAATGGACTTAAATATAAATCCTTATTAAATTTATGTCCATGTAACTAACAAAAATGTAGTAAGTTTTAGGGTTAAAACATGTATCAAATATATCTTTTGATTTCTTGAAGAGGTTCACTAGCATCGTGGGGCATTAGGGCCTAGGGCACTAGTGGTAGAGGGAATTGGTGAACTTTTGCATGACCTATGCATCATTTTTTTTTTGTTTTTATAGTTGGTTTATTAAGTTCTAAGCTTTTTATATAATACTCTTATGATCATTGGGTTGACCAAACATAAAGAATAGTGGTCCTAAAATAAACTAGGGGAATGAATACCAAAGTGGACATAATTGCAAGCTAGGAATTGTAGAGTATGGAGTTCTTGAACTCACACTAGATTGATTCCTTATACACACCTCTAAAGACTAGTATGGTTCTATAGTTGACCTATTCATCATCTCAAGTCAAATCCATGGTTGTAGTGCTGACCCAAAAAATGTCAAATATAAATTTAAAATTTGGGCCTAGGTTGATTGCCTCCAACAAGCTATTATGTGTTGATTTGATTGAGGAGTTATTTAACTTGTATATAAGGGTTTTTTATTTATGGAAAAACCCTAATTCACTTTTACACATTTGAACATCCTTTTGGGAGCTATTATCCACATTGCATCATCATATATAGAGGATATCAAAATATTAACATTACATCATTAGCTCACATTGACATCCTAGCTATTAATGAATATTTTTTTATTGTATTTGATAATTTTTTTCACCAAAATATTAAATTAATAATAAGGTTTTGGCTAAAGGAGAACAGTCATAGTCTAGCAAGCTCCTAAACGATGTCAATTGGAACCACCTCTCTTTAGATGCAAGTTGTGAACACCAAGGCAAATCAGTTTCTCATATCAAAATTAGGATGGTCTAGATTCCCAGGTAGAGTTTATATCCACGAATAGAGTTCAAATATATAGGAGAAAAATTGAACCATAACATCATATATATGAAACTAAATGACACAAAGAAATTTGTTTGATCATTTTTAAAATACTAACAAATTGAGGCATTTATCATAAAGAGTCTTTATCAAAATTTGAGTTAAATATTATTGTTTTAACTTATTTCAATTCAAAAAATTATTTTAGTGATATAATCAACCCAAAATTCATTAGTTGTAGATTTAATTGGTTTCCTTGTTAGATTCATTTATTCGCTAAACTTATTTAAAATATTATTTACTTTCTTTTTCAACTATTTACAAACTCCTATGTTCCATAGAGATGAAACTTCAAACATAGTTTGATTAATTTTAATATTTCATTAGATAAAATTAATTGATATTAATCTTTACTCTCTAACCTTAAGATTACAATAAACCATTTTAACTCATAACAAATTATTTAAACATTACTTCACAAAATCAATCTTAGAGTTTTTTAAATATAAACTTTGAAAATAGTTCTCAAGAAAGAGGCTGAAGTTGGGAAACCAAATAGAATTTTTTAGATGTCAATTTTAAGAATAGATAAATTTTGAAGTTTAATTCTTGATATTATGTAAAAGAAGTTGATAATTGATGATAAAATCAATATAGAATTTTTTAATTGTCAATTTAAAGAATAGATAGCCTTTAATTCTTTACACTAAAAGGAAAAAAAAGTCATTGGAATCTTAATAGTAAATCCAATATAAATGATTAGAATTTTTCTAATGAATAAGACATATATTTCTGTTAACTAATTGAAAAACAATATTAAAATACTTGTTTGAAATTTCTTAGATCACAAACAAGGGACAAGTGTGTGTCCAAGTGGACAACCCATGGCCTAGGAAATTGACCAATATGAATAAGGAAATTTTTCTATATATACCCAGTGCTACAGATCCTTTCTTTGTTATATGGCATTGCATTTTGTAGCTCTAGATTGAGAAGACATGGCTTCCAAGACAACTGAGAAGAAGCTAGTGGCCAACAAGTCCATTCCAATGGAATAGAAGTTCTCCAAGGGAGAGAAAAAGCTGCCCTTAGTGGAAAACAAAGAGAAGGGCAGAAAACAGAAGAAGCTGAATGAGACATACAACAGTTACATCTATAAGGTTCTCAAGGTGGTCCACCCAGAGGTGGGTATTTCCAGCAAGGCCATGTGAATCATGAACTGTTTTGTGAGTGATATCTTTGACAAACTGGCCGGTGAAGCCATCAAACTCTCCACTTACAGCAAAAAGTCCACAATCACATCCAGGGAGATCCAAACATCTGCAAAACTCATGCTTATTGGAGAGCTTGCAAAGCATGCAGTTGTTGATGGCTGCAAGGCTGTTACCAGATTTACCACTGAATAATTTAGTGTTTCTCTATTAAGGGTATCAAAAGTTTTGGTGTTAAAGGTCTTTCTATTAAGTGTCAAGATTTTGCTGTTAAAGGTCTCTCTATTAAGGGTGTCAAGGTTTTTCTGTTAAAGGTCTGTCTATTAAGGGTGTCAAGGTTTGTTGTTAAAGGTCAATAAAATTCCATCTGATAATGGTGGCCATGTATAGATTGAAATGGATAATTATATTTTCAAATGGGTAATATATTAATATCATGTTTTTGATGAATAAATGTCTAGATTATCATTTTGTTTAGATTATCATTTATGAAATAATATTTTGCTTCAAAAATTGAAACAAGTTAAAGTCTGAGTATAAAAGCATAAAAACAAATACAATATCGTTAGATGGCTAAAAAAGTAACAGAGAATGGAGGACGACGATTCCGATCATTCGACTTTTCCCATATAACATTTTCAAAATTATATGTTATCAAAACTGAATTTTTATAGCTAGATATATTAATGATGCTTTGATCAATCTTTGATAGTTGTATCTTTCATATGATTTGGTTTTTGACTGTAAACTTTATTTCGCCATTGTTGGAATCAATGTGTTCTAAAAGCTAAATATTTTATATGATTTGATTTTTAACAGGAACTTAATTTGGCCATTGATGAAATTACTATATTCTAAAAGCTAAATCTATTATATGATTTGGTTTTTAAATAAGGATTTTTCTTCTGGCAGTTGATGGAATCACTGTAGTGACAGCTAAATCTTTCAAAGGATTTGGGTTTTGAATGTAAATTGCATTTGAATTTTGTGTTTTGAATGCTAAATCTTTCGCATGATTTGATTTGAATGCGTATTTTATTTGCACATTAATGGAATTGCCATTTTGTGAAAACTAAATCTTTTATATCATTTTGATTTTGGATGTGAATTTTATTTTCCATGAAGAATAAATATTAAATGAACTTTTCCTATGCTCAGATTTATGAAAACACTGATTTTTTTTCTTTATCTTCTTGAGGTAGATAGTACAAAAACTGTCAGGAATCTTATAATCTGAGTTCTCTTTCACTTCTGGTTTTATGAATATTATTTCTCTTCTTCTTTTGTCCAGCTAACTAAGCGTTGTGAGCTTTTGGTAAGCTGAAATGGTATCTATAACAAAATAAAGAGACTATTTAGAATATTTGTTTATTTGGACTTTGAGAATACATCTTCCATATTGCGTATATGTCTATATACATGTTTATTAGCAGGATGATGACTCAGTACCTGCAGCATTAAGGATACATTAAGATTATAAGTTTTTCTCTGTATATGAAGGTCTTTTAACACTAACTCATCATTTTTTATTTCAATCAGGTGTATTGGTACCATAATCATGGGTGAAATGGTTTTTTAGATTAAATAATTAATGTTATTAATCATTACAGTTTATTGGATTCAAAAGATCAGGGAAAAAAATTATTAAATTTTTTATGGATTGTCTAGGAGTTGAATCTAGAACCTCTCATTTGTTGTTAGGGTGTTCTACCATTGAGCCACTAAGCATCTTGGTGACTGGTGTGGTTAATTTTTCAACACCCCACTTTGAGCCACATTGGAGGCGCTCGGGGATTAGAGGTTGGTCTGCAGACCACAAAATCATGATGATATTACTGCATGTAATTCATCTCCAATGCAATAAGGAATCAGGCCTGTAGAATAGGGTAGAATCATGGGAAGAGGCATGAATCAATATTATCAGTTACCCAATAAATAAAACTCAATCCCTAAGACCCTAGTCCAACAATAAAGCACAAATGAACATAGAAACATAAAAAATAAAGCAATATTACCAATAATTCCTATGTCATAATTGATTCACCTTCATTGCTCTTCTTTATTTTGCTTTATACATGCTTGCTTTCCCTCAAATTTGTAGTATACAAGAATAAGCCTAGTGATAGTGACAACAAAATATTAAAGATAGTAGTTGTACTTAGTTAGAATCATTAGCTCATTAGCTAGAATAATTAGTTCATTAGCTCATTAGGGCTTGAAATGAAAGTGACAGGTCTCTTTTATAGAAAACCAAATTTGAATGAAGGGCTAGGATTGAAAGATGAAGAATGATGTTGAACAATGGATGAGATTGCTTTAAGAAGCAAGGAAATAGGGTTAGGGAAAAATTAGGGTTTAGTTAAGGATGGATGGTGGAGATTAAAATGTAATAAAACCTTATCAAGGGTGGAGGTTGATTGAGATGTGAAGAGATAAGAATGACACAGAAAAAGAGGTTGTTGGAGTAAATAATTATAAAATTATTTAATTTGGGAGGGAAAGTTGACTTTTAATTAAAATAACTATCTAATTAAAATAAACAGTAGAGAAAAAAGACAAATTAGTAAATAAGAAAAGAGGATTTATTTAATTGTAGAAAAAAGCTAATGAATAATTAAATAATTATTTAATTATAGGAAGAAAATGAAAATAATTAAATATTTAAGAATTTATTTATTTTTGTTACTACAAGGGTGTCCCCACGACCCAACCTAGCGGCCAGTAGCTAGGGTGAGACTAGTCCCCTAGAGACCAATGGGGAGCAAACCCACTACCCAAGCCAACTCTACTACCCATTCGAGCCATAAATAACAATTTATTTAATTATAGAGAGAAAGGTTTAATTAGTGACACAATAGAGGCGGGAGGGCCTAGCTCGATTGGCCAAAGCATCCTGTTACAAGAAAGAGGTCACAAGGCCTAGTCTCCCCCCAAACCCGTGGTACTAGAGGGCATGTCACACTAGCGCCATTGGTCACGTGAATTTTTTTTACCAAGCACACTGTAGTTTATAGGGGGACAAATACCGACCATCCAAGGCCTAGAAAGAAGTGGAATCAGTGTGGAAAATGGTGTTCATAGGTTTAGGACATTTTTTAATGTCTACAAGGCCTACTCATCATGTGTCCTAATAAGCCATGTGTCAAAGAGAGTAAAACCAGATAACTTAATCCAAAGAACTCCAAAATTTGTGTTGCAGAAAAATATGAATCCGTCATAGTCCACCATTAAGCTACCCATCCTATTGGTGATTGGTCCATCTTTGGTTCACACATCGCTCATTTTCCAACACTGCCTCTTGAGCCACATTGAGGATCCTACCTTGACTTGGCTTTGTTGATGTGGGCTTGGGTTCTATATTAAACTTTTCATAGACTAGCTAGGAGTTGAACCTAGGACCTCTCCTTTGTTGTTAGGGTGCTCTACCATAGCATAAATACTTAAAAAAACAAACCAACCCTATTGATTAGAACTCCATCTTTTATTTAGTTGTAACTCATTTTCCAACATAAATACTTAAAAAACAATTTAAAATGATGAAAATATAAATAAATATTAAATAGTTCATATTTAAAAAATTAAAATAATTTTAATTGTTTTTGAAACAAGATTAGAAATAAAAGATTGATAATTAAGAATTATGATAATAACATAAAATCTAATAAAATTATCCTTATAATTTTTATTTAAGACAACTTATAGAATATTTTTTGAAATTAAGTTTCCTGGTCCTTTGCATATTGTCACACATTTATCTAGTTTGTGACATTTCAACCCATGAGGAGTCATTGATATGGTTGATTGAAAGGATTTCAATAATAAAAAAATTTACCTAACATGTTAAATATTTCTAATGATTTATACCATTTCAATTTAGGGGAGTTGTTAGCATGGTTGATTTAAGGAATGTTAATGTCAATTTATTTATAATATTTTTTGAAGAATAAGTGTTTGTAACTTTATTATTTACAAAAAACAATATTATACATATTAAAAAAAGGTGGATAAATAAAAAATAACATCCCTAAAGTCCAAATGAGGCTAACACCCAAATCACAAAATATATAAAAATCAACTACTAAGTGGCAAAAATAGTAGCAAAAAGGGAAGGATGAGGATCTCGGTCATCTATTTTACCACATACATTAGTGGGGTTTGGAGTTCCCATAGGAGTTTTTGAACCATCACCATCTTTATCCTTATATTTTCACCACAAGTTAGTGAAATAGCTACAACCAGTTGAGGAAAATTTCTGAAATTAAACTAGCTAGAGGCTCCACTAGAAGGCCAGCCGAGAGTTCCACCTGTGGAAGGTGGAGCATTTCCAAACAAGTTGTAACACACTTCAGTTTCCATGATATCCTCTTCTAGTTGAGTGAGAATCTTTCAATTGAGAAACATAGTTACTACAAGCACAAAGACTTTGACCATACTAGAACTTGTGAGGAGGAGGGAGATAGGGGAACTCTTGCCACAACATATGAGGCATTCCCCCAATAGTCAAGAAAAACTTGGAGGTGAGCCGCTTTTAGGGATTTTTTCTTAAGTTGCACTTGGATATGTAATAACACAAAAAAAATCTTCTTTAGAAAAAAATGAAACATGATGATCAACAAAGCAATGAGAAAAAAATGTAGATGTTTTATCTTTCCATATGCTGAAGAGAATGTCCACTCTAAAATCATGCCATATCTGATTGAATTTTTGGGGGATACGAGGCCAATCTCTCAAAAGCACCATATGCTAGGAAAAAGGTTCTTTTTGGAATGGATGAAAAAAAGGCATGAATCTAGTTCTAGAGTTTTTGGGCTTTGGAATAAAACTATAAGATTTTTTTAAAGGACTCCAACTACACACATAAGGGGCAATGAGGTTCTCAAATTCCCATATGAACTAACCATATCGCACTAGTAAGCCTTGGAAAATAATACACTAGATGAAGTGGGCCAACTTGGGTTCCAAAATAGTAGACTAGATGGTGAGAATATTGTGTTGTCAAATTGAGACTAGTGATTGCAAATGCCATCTTTGGTTCAAAATTGAAACCATGGGAAAATGGCGAGAGATCCAATGATATCCAATATGATGCTTATAATTACAAATGATAATATTCTAACCCCACTCTCAATCTTTACACCAAAACTTGGAAGACTAAATACTAATTTCACGAACCATATTAACCAAAATTTCTCCTATAATTGTGTCAAAAGTCTCATAATCCTAGTTGGAGAGGAAAAACTTAGCCTTAGTTTCATTCCATGACATGAGACTCATATAAGTTCTAAAGAATAAATCTCACAAACATCAAATTACTTTCTTGTGAAATTGTAGGGCCTACACCCAACACAATCGAGCCAAGAGGTGACCTTGGTATAGCAGAAGAGGGGACTACTAAATATTCTATTGGTTAATGGAAATTCCACCATGGAAGCCAAAACCATTCTAGAAAATTCAAGGTTTGATGGCCTCCCAAGCTTAAATATTCTCTCAGCCACAAATGTTCCCTCGATGTGAATAACATCCTTCATGGTGAGAAAGGTTTAAAAACTAATTTCCTTCCAAGAAAGATGATTAACTAGATAGCCAAAGGAGATGCAATGCCGAGTCATAATTTTATAAGATTCATCTCTAGTGAGGGAAAAAATAATCTGTTTAGCACAAAAAGCCAACCCTTTGTGTTGGATGGACAACCCCAATCCTTCATAACTGTGGGGGAGACAATAGAATTCCTAGGGAGCTCATTGAAAACCCTTGTGGTTTTTTGAGGAGGCCTATTGTGCCTTGCACTCATGCTCCATTTTTAATTTTCCAAATGGGGCCCCTTTGCTTTTCTCGCTTCTCTTGTGTTTTCTTTTCTTCCTTGAGTTTTTTCTTTATTTTCTTCCTTTGTTTTTTATTCCCTATCAAAATTTTGGGGTTTCCCTTCTAGTCATGACTTGCGTGTTGGACCTAATCCCTGATGTCTACTTTTCTCAGGTCATGGGCTCATTCCTATTAGACATCGAGGTTTTTCTTTATGGCATACCTTAAACTTGAAGTTTGATCCTTGGTCCTCAATGAAAAGTTTTCTTATAAAAGAACATCTACCATACTATTTGGCATCACATTTACTACTCTAACATGCATTATTGGCAAGCATTGGAATATATATTGAGTTGGTTTTTTTATGGTGAACATTGATTCATTTCAATAATCATTTTTCTTTTGTGCTTTGGAATATATGTGCAATCTTTGTGTGCTCTAGTATTGCATTTGGTGTATATCTATATGGGGGCTTGCTTTGGTTTTCGTGTTCATGTTTTTTCCCATGCTTGTCCCTTGTTTTTACCTTTTCATTTCTTTATTTTTGAATCTTGGTTCGTTGGTCTTGTTTTTCCTTTTGGTATCAATTTAGACCACTATGTTGTTTTTGTTGTTTATTCTTCAAATTTTTTGGAGGGCCTTGTCAAATCCTCTTCAATTTTAATGGGCCAATTGAGGTTGTTTGGGGCTACATCACTACACTTCACTAGTGCATCAAACCATTTAATAAATCAATGCTACTTGGGCATAAAGTTCAAGTCACATGACTAACTATCAATTCTTGATTATTGATCTCTTGATACCTTGCTTTGAATATTAACTAAGTATTTTGAGTATTAGTGATCAAGTTTATACCTTACTGTATGACCATTTGGAGCATAAGGATCATTTTATCCTTGATCTCCCATCTCTCGATACCTTACATTCAAAATTTCCTAATTCTTTTGTATTTTGATGTTCAAAATTTTAGGATAACATCCAATTTATTTGGACTAAAGATATAAGTTACTACAACTCTTGATCCTTGATGTCTTGACCCATAATTAAATATTTCAGACACCAACAATTGGGAGTCCACCTTTTCATGGGTCTAATAGTGGCATGAATATCAAATTCCCTTTGGTATGTGATTTTGACACCTTTCTCTAAGAATTGAAGTGTTTTGAGCATTGTTATAAGGGCATCAAGAGTCTTTTATTTGAATTCTTAGTGAGATATGTGATAAGTGGTACACCTGAAAATTGATACTAAAAAGGATTGTTTGGATTTTCCAAAAAATATATTCTAATATTTTGACATCAATTGATAAGATATACGATTGAGTCCAAAAGCTCGATAATAAATATTATTCAAAATTGGATTATGGACTTTAAGTGACATTTTATGGACCTTTATTCCTCTCTTTAAAAAAACCTAATCATGGTGTGGGTTTGAATTTTGTAGGAAATATGGAAGGAGATAAAGAAAAATAAGTATGAGTTTAAATGCTATCATCCTCCATCCAAAATTTTATCTCCATATAGTGAGATTGGTGACACCGATTTGGGGCATGTCAATGTTGAAGAATACTTATAAAGGGTACACAAAGAAGGATACATGGATAACTTGATCCAAGCCTTGGTAATTTTAGGATTGGGGGAGTAGTTTCTTTCCTAGTACTAGTGCAATCATCAAAGTCAATGCTAACATGTGCACAACATTATAATAAAAAATAAAGGAAGATATTTGATCAATTAAGGGAAGTGGTATTAGATATTAGCTCTGAGATGATTGAAAGATTATTTGGCTTTCAACCTTTGTAGAATATGATGAAGTCACCATGGAGAAGTATTTTAATTACTATGATACAAACAAACACTTTCCACATATACTTCATAAATAATCACCTTCTCCTTACTCTTGGAAGATTGTATAAAAGATGGACAAGGTGCAACATATATGAAAATTCAAAGAAGATTCCAATTACTTCATAACCCTTCTAAGCAGTACATAGGGCCATCCCAATGAAAAGGAGTTTCATCCTTGGATTTTCAATTATATCCTAAAGATTGCAGATGGAAAAATAATTGATTGGGGAAAATGTGTTGCAAAGATGGTTGTCGTTGCACCAAAAGATCGATAGATGTTAATGCCTGATACAACTACCAAAGTTAATGAATCCACAAGAGGTAGTTAAGCCATGCCACAAACCTGAGCATTGCTTTGCACAACACAAGGAGTCCAAGGGTGCACACCTTACAACAATCCCCCCTAGCGCAAGCAAGGGGTTCAAACCCATGACCCAGGCTTTGATACCAATTATTGCAAAGACGGTCATCATTGCACCAAAAGATCGACCTGTTAATGCCTGATACAATGCTAGAGTTAATGAACCCATGGGAGGCGATTAAGTCATGTCACGAACTTGAGCCCTGTGCTACACAACACAAGGATACCAAGGGCACACACCTTGCTACAAAATGATTAGTGATAATTTGCATGAAAAATTAAGTGATGTGTTGAGAGCACCAAGTTTTACACAACATCATATTTGGTTAATTTGTTAGCTTACCATATCAATTTTCTAGGATTGGAGAGAGTGGGTTCCTTACATATGGGGGAAACTAACATTTACCATCATTATCCTTAGCTAGAGCTAAAGGAAAGCAAGAAGCACTATTTCCTAATTAATGATTCATTTATTTTTGCAATAATTCAAGGTTTAGAGAATGATTTTAGTAAAAGTTTATTAGTAGATGCAACTTATGAGCTAAATGACTAGGGGAATTGGTAAATCAAATTCAAAACATTCACTTATATTAGGGTGGATTTTTTTCACAAAGAACCATATAAATTACCTAGGTACCCAAGTGATAATATGATTTTATTAGAACTCTATAAACATGTTGTAGAGGTTCACAAGTTAATTACAAATACAAATAAGTTAGGATTCATATTCCCCATTAAAATTGGGGTATATTCTTGTGCCAACATGCAAATGGTCAAGACTATATAGGTTGAAATAGCCCCTTTAACTATGGACTTTTTGGGGGATATAAGATAAAGATTTGATCCTATTGGGAAGATTGGTCTAGTTATAAGGGCATATTATAAGCATGAACCTACTCTAGAGGACCATTGGGATAATTGTTTGGATGAACATGAAGTTAGGATCATAAACTATTGTCAATTTTCCTTAGATATAATGATGGTATGATATTTTGGTAAAGTACCTAATGAGTTAGAAGATGATGGAAAGATGTTGCATCTAACATATAACATGGAATGAATATTTGACCAGCCATTAGATATAGTGGATTGGACTACCCTAAAGGATTATTCCATGATAAAAGAGTTTTAAATATAGTTATAGGATCAAATATGTGGTTGGAGGTACTTTATCCAATGCTTGATCCATATACCAAGGCTTAGGAACAACAAAAGAAAACTAGATCATTTTCTAGTGTTGTAACTAGAGAGACAAATGACAAGAGAGAAATTAGATCTATTGCTACCAAGAGAAAGAGGATTGAAAAGCATATGCTTATTGAGTCTAATGAAGATGAAGGAGAATAGGAGCATGTTCCTCCAAGAAAGAAGAGAACTAGAATTCAACCTACTTCTCCATCCCCACCCACATCTCCATCTCAATCTTCATCCTGAGAGAGAGAGAGAGCATGCATGATTGGCATAATGCTAGTAACAAGACATTTTTATAGAATTTCAAATGGAATAATATATAAATATTTGTTTTTAAGTTTGTAGAGGAAAGCAGGCATGATTGGCATATTGCTAGTAATAAGGCATTTTTATAGAATTTCAAATGGAATAATATATATACATGAAAACAATTTTAGCATAATTTTAAAAGGCATAAATCTTCATACAAAGTATAATGTAGATTTAGCAATGACATCGAACAATCAACAATTAAACATCAAATAGAAACATAAAGGAATTTCACATTAAAAAATTGATACCATAACAATAAAAAAATAAAAAGAAACTAATCATAAAGCATAATACTATTTAAATAACTTTAGACCGATTGCTCTTTGTAATTCAATTTATAAGATATTCACCAAAGAAATAGCCTCTAGGTTATCCGTACTCCTTCCTTTGGTCATTTTTGAAGAACAAGGCGGTTTTGTTCTTGGTAAAGACACTCCTGAGGGAGCAATTGTTGCACATGAGGTTTTTCATTTAGTTTTAAATGAAAAGTATTTGGAAGTGGTCTTAAAATTGGATATGTTGAAAGCTTATGATAAGGTAAATTGGAAGTTTCTTATGAAAATTCTCAAAAAATTTGGCTTCTCGATGTAAATGGAATCATTCTTTTATCTCAGGGGCAAGATTTTCAATTCTGATAAATGGATCTCCTCATGGTTTTTTTTCCTCCACCAAGGATTTAAGGCAAGGGGATGCCCTTTCCCCTTCTTTATTTATCCTATTAGCAGAAGGACTGAGTAGAACTATAATTTTAAAGCCAGAAATGCTCGTTTGTGGAAAGGTATTTCTATTCATTCTTTTCCTCAACCAATTTCACATTATTTGTTTGCAGATGACACTTTACTATTGGGAGAAGCTACTATGGCAAAAACAAAGGTCATGAAAAAGATCATTTCAGATTATTGTCTTTATTTTGGTCAAGAATGCAATCCTGCAAAATCAAAAATCTTTTTCTTAAATGTTGACCCTCTCATAAAAAGGAAATTACTCAAGTTTTGGGGCTTTCAGAGCAACTCTCTCCCATGTAAATATTTGGGAATTCCTTTCTTTTGTTGAAAGGAAAAACATATGTTTTGGGATAATTTGATTTCCTCAATTTCTAATAGAATCTCACTTTGGAAATCTAACTAACTTTCTTTTGTGGCTAAATTGATCATGCTCAAATCGGTTCTTTGTGCACTTCTTATTTTTTTGATGTCATTCTTAAGCTTGCCTAAGGGAAAAGGTGTAATTCTTCAAAAAATTATTAGAGATTTTCTTTGGTCGAAAAATTTGACATCTAAAAAGAAGTTATCTTTGGTTGCTTGGGATACCATTTGTGAACCTAAAATGTTTGGAGGTGCTGGATTGAGAAATATTTTCCTTCAAAATAAAGCTTTAGGAGCTAAATTGGTGTGGAAAATATACACCAATCCTAAAACTAAATGGTGTAAGCTAATGAGACACAAATATTTGGATTCTATTGATAGAGAAAGAATATTCACCCAGAAACAGCTTCCAAAAGGCTCAAAAATTTGGAATTTTATTTCCTCTTGTAGATCTATCCTCCTTCCACACCTTTCTTGGGTGATAAACAATAAGGATAAAGCTCTTTTTTGGGATGATGCATGGAATGGTCACAAGCATCTTCATCAAATGGGTGATTGGAGTCAGATTAAACTAGAATTGAAAGTTAAATGGGGTTACAAGGTTCGTGATTATATTGAAATTGATCCTTCTAATCATCTTATGTGGAAATGGATGGATTTTAGTTTTATTCAAGTGCCTTCTCATATTAAAGCATCACTAAAATATGAACTTGACAAGAGACATGTTTATCTTTCAAATAAACAAGATGAAATTATTTGGATCAAATCTAAATCTAGACAATATAATGTAAGAGATGGTTATTCTTCCCTAGTCAAGACTCATCAAAAAGCTTCCATTCCTTTGAATCTTTGTTGGGGCCCTTACATTTTTCCCAAAGAAGGTGTGTTTGCTTGGTTAGCCATTAAGGATAGAATCCTAACTGCAATGAGATTGGACATGCTTGGAATTACAAATCTTTTCCCTTGTGTAATGTGCGGCAAGTCTTTCAAAACTACTAGTTGTAGGCACACAAAATTGACATCATGCATATCTAACTAAGCGTATTCGCCCATCAATTAAATAAACCACGTTTAATTGATTTAATCTCTAAAAATCGTCCATCTAAAATTAAATAAATTAACTTTATTTAATTTGATCCTATCATTATCCCCCTTAGCTAAATAAATCAAATATTTATTTAACTAAATCTTTATCACCTTTCATCTCCCTTTGATTTGATTTAAATCCCTAAATCAAGTCAAATTGGTCAAATCATCCTAATCATCATTAAACTAATCTAACCATGATTAAATGCTAATCCTAACCACTTGCATTCTCTAGATTTTGCCACTTGCACCAATAAATCAATTTAATGATTTATTAAATCAACATTTTCACTCAACATGGCATCTTCCCTCAAATTTGAATTCAAAGGCAAGTTGAAAGGTACATCCAACAAGGCATTTAATAGGTCTTACATGTCTCTTACATGTCCCCTTGCACAAGTCAAACTCAAAATTTACTCTCAATTTTGAATTTGAAATTTCCCCCTCTTGGGCACATTTCTCAAATCTTGCATATTCTTCGGCCTATCACAATTTGACAAGTGGCCTCTTCTCATTGGTGGATCTTTAGTCCCACATTCACCCATTTGGCCAATCTCTCATCAAGAAAATCTATAAATAAGGACCTCATTCTTCATCAAAAGTCATCCACAAAGCTTATGTAAAGTCACTCTCTTCAAGTGAGAATTGGTTTTGTCCACTCCACAATCTCCACAAATCTCCACAATCTCATACAAGGTTACTCTCTTCAATGGAGAGCTAATCTTTCCCATCTTATCATCATCTTCATAACATCTTAACATCAAGCTTAAGCAAGGATTGGGAAAGGGCTATTTTATACAATAGCACCAATCTAATATGAGATAAAGTGTGCATTATGTATCTTTCATGCTTTCAATTTAGTTTGATTTTCTATTATGTGTAGGAAACATTTTGCATTATTTCATAGGAGTATTTAGCAAATTTGTATGCACTCACCTTCTTTATGGAGTTTAGAATGTTTGTAGATTTGAGAGGTGCTCACACTAACCATCTTCTTCTAAACTATGATTTTGCTCAAGAATGTTGGATTTGACTCTTAAAAAATCTTGGTTGGTCGAGCCCATTGCATAATTCTCTGTATCATCATTTTTTATCCTGGCCTGCCTTATTTCCATCATCGACTTTTTCTGTTATTTGGGATATTAGCCCTTCTATTTTGATTTGGAACATTTGGCTGGAAATAGATAATAGGAATTTTTGAAAGAAAGCATCCACTTTGTCTCAAATTATTCAAAAGATTGAGATCTCTATTTTGAAGGTAACCAATGCTGCAATTTTCAGAAAATCTTCTTCTAACAAAGTTTTTTCTGATTGGGACTCTTTTATCATGAAAAGTTGGAATCTTCTCAAAATTCCTAAAGCAGGTTCTCTTCCTAATAACACTCCTCTTTCCAATAGAAGTTCATCTTCTTTGTCTCCTCCTCCCACTAGCTTCATCAAACTTAACTTTGATGGAGCATCCAGGGGTAATCCTGGGAGATCTAGCATTGTTGTTGTTCTAAGAGATTGGAAGGGAAATTTTCTAAAAGCGGGTTGCAAGCATGTGGCCAAATTTAGAGCATTAAGTCTTGGTCTTAAACTTGCAAGAATTCTTTCAATATATCATCTTTTTATAGAGGGAGACTCAATGACAACAATTTCAACCCTTAAAAATCGTTGCACCCCTTCTTCGCATCTTAAATATATTCTTGATTTCATCCTTAAGCAACTTGATGATTTCCTGAAATTTATGGTTTCACATTGCTTTAGGGAATCTAATGTGTCTGGAAACTCTTTGGAAAATAAAGCAATTGATGAGAATTTACCTTCTCGTGAATTTACTCCTGAGGAATGCAATTTA
>VDFB02329859.1:0-51585 GCA_007258455.2 Sequoia sempervirens
ATTCTAACCATCTCCTTTCCATTATATGTTCTTATAGTCCTGGTAACTATATAATGTAATTGGTGGCCACTACTTTAAGTAGGTCAACATCCATGTAGACATTAGGTACAATTAGCTTCCATAGGTAACCCCTGGAATACCCATGTTTCTATTTTTGAACCAACCAAAGAACAAATCCCACCCAGTATACAAAAAATTTGGAATCCTTAATAGAACTGTTCTTGTCCATCAATCCCTCAACTACTTTTAGACCTTGGAAAATCATCTGAACTTTAGGCTTTTCATTGGTCAAGGGTGGCAACTTGTCAGTAAGGTCTTCAACTAAGGGTCTTTTGAGAGCAAAATCTTCCCCTTTAGATGAAGATTCTTTTGGTTGTGCTTTGGGAGCCACGACACAAAAGGTATTACAAAGTAGGGTTTTATGTTTCTTGGCTTGGATAATGGTTTGACTCAAATTACAACAATATAGGCCTATCCAATTCTTTTTATGAATGTAAAACCTTAAAATTTATAACCAATAAAAACCCTAATTGACTCAAAGATTTGGGAAACCATAATTTATCAAAAATTCTAAAGGGAAGGCAATGATTTACTTACTGGTTCTTCTACAGGTTGACAACCCTAGCCTCGACATAAAACAAGCTTGAAAACAATAGCACAAGCTCTCCAAGTGTGTAGAGTATCCTTCACAATGCTCAATTATGCTTTTAAGATAGGTTGTAATAGCTATGTAACCTCCTACTTTGGTAGCTCAATGTTCCTTCCCTTATTAAAGCTCACTCGCATGAACCAGAATGACTCACTTGCCCTCAAACTAAAGTTTGGATACCAACCATTGATCATGTAGACATGTTAATTGATGGATGATCCAAATTTAATCAACTTGATTTGAAATTCTTGACTATATGTAGCCACAATATTTATCAAATGACAAAAATCCATGTGGAGCCACTTGTTGATGGTCTGAGGGCTCCACCATTCCTTTTTTGCTACAGCTAGATTCTACATGTCTTCTTCTCCTCACCCCCGTGGGTCTTTTCCCATGTTCAATTTTCATCAGTGAGGAGATGGGGAAGGGTTGGGATTGAATCTCATGGAATCCACACACTCACATCTTAATCAAGACCAAATGGTCATGCCTTTATCCTTCTTACCCAGATTAAAAGATATCAAACACGTGCATTATATCTCCTTTTAGTAGTATAAACTTTATTCTTTATGCCCCATGTTGAAATATTTGATTAATATTTGTCTTCATTCTAATTTTTCCACACCATCTGAATTAATCCATGTGGCATTTGTTTGCAACCCTATGGAGAATCAATCACTAAAGGTGGGACCCACACAGGAATATAATAGGGAGCAGTCAGGATTGAGCCACATCACCCACTATCAATCATTAATTTCCCTCAAAGCTTCACTTGATGAATGCTTGGAAACACTAGGCCCACCATTATACAATACATGTGGTAGCCACTTTCCATCCTATGAGAATATTTTAATGAAATGCAAAATAGAATGGGCATGTGGGGAATGGTCAAGATGCAACCACATCTCCTAATGACCATCATTGATTTCCTTCAGATACCATCAATAGTCTTTGATAAATACATCGGGCCCACTAATGCACAAGACATGTGTCTTATGCTTGCCATACCATGTGAATAAAATAATAGGTAATGAAATGGAATGAGTGCATGAGGAATGACCATTAGGGAATTTCATATCTACACGTGTCGAAATGGTTAGTCTTAAAAGAGGGACTCGAATAGGTCGACGGGATCAAAACCCACAGGCATAAAGACTTAAGGCTCAAATTATTTTATCAAGAAATACTTAGCTTGACTTTAAAAAATTAAAGTAATGGCCAAAGATATGACAACCGATCAAACTAGACCAAAGGGCTGGTCATTTCATGGACTTAAATGGCATAAGATCTGACTTAAAAGACCAAGAACTAATAGTAAGGGGCCAATGAAAAATTAAAACCTTGGCAAGGATATAAATTTAATTTTTCTTAAAGAAAGCTCCAAGATAACATAAAACCCTTGAACGATGATAGTAGACCAAAAACCTAAGTCCTCAAATACAAACCCAGTGCAAAATATAGAAATATTTTGAGATGGAACATGAATTTTTTTGGGGGGTTCCATCAGTGGCTCCGAATAGGGAAGCATTCCTCTCATAGGCATGACAATATCCTTGAATCTCAGGTTGAAGCATACCAACCAAACAAAGTGAACCAAAACTAGGGAACTACCTAGACTAGGTAGCAAAAGTGAACCAGACACAACGAAAGAAAACAAACCTATATAAAAGAATTTACAAAACCTACATGTACATGGAATCATTACATACTTAGGATAAGTATGGATTTAACAACTATCCATCTATTGGAATTTCAAAAAGTTCATCTATCAAAATTTGAAGGAAATATGAATCTTCCCCATGTGTATTGGTTATCAAATAAGGGACTAACCATAGTGCTTCAAAATTCCCATGCTTACCATTATCTAGATCCCTTTCATTCTAGGATAGTACCATACTATTCACCTCAAATTTTCTAGGAGAAGCTCTTTTGTCATGCAATTATTCTTGCAATTGCATCTTTGCATTCTTGGCATGAGCTTCTCTTCTAGTTTCATCTAGTTGCATTAAATTATCAATTTTGTGTTGCATATCATCACATATATCTTCATCATATTCCTACACAAATTTATACATTTTTAGCAAGTTATTTTGTGCTATCCTAACATCCAAACCATACACCAAACAAAACAGTGAATAACCAGTGGCCTTCTTCATAGTGACCCTATCTGCCTAGAGTGCCAACTTGAACTTTGAGTCATAGGCTTTCTTATTCTTTTCTAACACCCTTTTGATTATCTTCATCAATATCTTATTACTAGAATTAGCTTGACCATTTCCTTGAGGATGGTATGGTGAGGAGTAAGAAATATGTATGCCATGTTTGCCACAAAAATCCTTCAATTCCTTTGATCTAAAACACATAACATTGTCTAATATTATCTTCTCTAGGACTCCAAACCTAATGAGAATATTATTCAACAAGAAGTCCACCACTACTTTTCTTTTTTCTTTCTTTATAGGTATTTCCTCTACCCATTTTGTGAAATAGTCTATGGTGACAAGAATCCATGAGTTCCCTCCACTAGATTTTTTTGGTATTTCACCAATGAATTCAATTCCCCATTGTTGGAAAGGATCTTGGAAATAAATAGGCCTACGTGGTAGATTCCTTGAAAACTTCAATTTTCCTACAAACCTCTGACAAGCATCACAAGTCTTAACAAAATTATGGGAATCCTTAAAAATAGTAGGCCACCAGAGCCCTGCCCTCAAAATTTTATGAGTTGTGGTCTTTTTCATGTAATGACCACCACATACTCCATTATGCAGTTCTTGTAAGAGTTCTAATGCCTGCTTTCCATCCACATATTTAAGCAGTACACCATCCTAGTTTCTCCACCACATTTCATTGTGAATAACCACATATTTAATAGCATATAACTTTAGTGTCCTCTTGTCATTATCAGCCATGTCTACAAGACATTGCAAAGTTTGCAAATACTAAAAAATCCTTCTATACCAGCTGCATGTTTGCATATCATAGATAGGTGCAACATCAATAGTTTATACCTGATTGATTTGATTAGCTTCAAGATTAGTCTCTATCACCGATTTAGATAGGCCTTGTCCCCTAACTAACATAGTGATCTGGACATCAATATTGAATTTTTGGATCCTACTAATCCACTGACACCTTCTTCCTATAGTTTCTTGTTGAGTGAAAATATCTTTCATAGTAGCACTTGGTACAAAGGCTATAACATTAGCTCCCATTAAATAAGTTTTGAAATTTTTTACTGCTTTAACTAGAGCATACACTTGTTTTTCCATCATGTCATACTTGAGCTTTGGAGATTGTAAAGACTTGCTAAAAAAAGTAATGGGTTATTCAAATCCCTCCTCATTTGTCAGTAATAGTACAACAACAATGGTATGGAAAGAAGTAAAGGAGAAGATGTGCATTGGCTTTGAGAAATCAGGAGATTTCAAAACTGGAGCTTCCTTAATAGCCTATTTTATACTCTTAAAGGCCTGACTTGGCTTCACACTCCAAGTCACATTTTCTCCTTTCTTCAACATCTTGGAGATGTGTCTTGTGATTTCTACAAAGTTGCTCACAAATATCCTAAAGAAATTTATCTGTCCAAAGAATGACTGAATTCCTTTGACATCCTTTGGCCAAGGGATCTTATCTATGGCTACCACCCTTTTAGGACCAATCCTTACTCCCTCTTTGGACACAATGTTCCCCATCAATTTACCTTTAGTGATCCCAAAGGAACATTTCTTTGAATTTAGTGAGTAAAGCTCTAACAAATATCTTCTCCAAATGTGTGCAATGATCTTTTTTGGAGTAAGCTATCAAGTCATCTTGGTATACAACCATGAATAAATCAATAAAATTAGAAAAGGATACATCCATATCCCTTTGGAAGGTGGCAACTAAATTTATTAAACCAAATGGAATCCTTACATATATGTAGGTGCCCCATGGAGTAGTTAATGCAGTCTTATGCTGCTCAAACTCCTTTACCTTCACTTGGTTATAATTGAAAAAATACATCCATCATTGATAATAGCTCACGGCTAATTACCTACTGTAACATGGCTTCCATTTTTGGTAATGGATAGTTGTCTTTTAATGAAGATATATTCAGATTCCTAAATTCCACATACAACCTTATATCTCCATTATTTTTTCTAACTAGCACCATATTAGATACCCATGAAGAATGTCTGATGGGCTTTATGATGTCAACATCTCTCAACTTTACAAGCTCCTCCTACATATTGGGAGCTAAAGTAGGATTAATTGGTCCTTGCTTCTACTTGAAAGGCTTAGAATTTTCCTTTAGAGGAATTTCATGCTAAAAAAATTAATCTCTATAGGATTTTATGTCAGAGTATGACCAAGAAAAGGCATGTCTATATTTCCTTAGTAAGGAAATAAGCATTGCCTTAACCTTAGGATTCATATTCTTTCCTACATACACTTTCTTAGGGGAATTTTTAGTCCCCAAATCATATCTTCTTCTAACTTTACTAGTTGCACGATTGATGTTATCAATATGTTCAACCATATTTTAAGCTTCTCTTAATGACTGAGGATTCTTATCAAGCAATCAATAGCTCATCTTTGCATCAAAAGCATTATAGTAAGTTACCAAGCACACATTGTCATTCAATTGTAGATTGGGAGGCAACCTTTTCCTAACCCTTTTTAACCTTATATTGAAATCAATGATAGATTCATTAGAACCTTTAGCAATATTATTGAATTGATTCAATAAATATCTTAAATTTGTCTTATCCCCATATTGATCTCTAAGAATCCTTTTAAATTTCTCCCAATAACCTATACTTTCAACAGGAAAACTTTGATACCACTCCCTGGCATCTTCAGTCAAGGATTACATGAACAATTTCATCATGACATCTTATGCTTCTACGTCAAAGTCATCCATGACATTAACAAAGGCTTTGAGATGATCTTCACCACTCACAACATTATTTCTAGAGAATTTGACTATAGAATGCCTGAAATCTTTAGGGAATGGGTTAGGATATCCAAGTATTCTAGTGAAACACAACTACTAATACATATCTACTTGTAAGGGTATTCTAGTGTTTCTATCCCTATGAGAATTTCTAGGCTCCTCATCCTTTTGGTTATCATAATTATTTCCATCCTTACCTTTTCCCTCTCCATCATTACCACCACCTTTCTTTTTTCCTTCATCATCTTCAAAATAAGAATTCTTATTCTTATCATTTCCTCCACCTCCACCACCCCTATCTCCACCACCACTTCCACCAGTAGTATGTCCCATAGACTTCTTTTTGGATTCACTATCATTATGCCTAGAGCTTGAAGCCTCTAGAGTTGGTGTGTATATCTTAAGAAAAGAAATATTTCTAGCTATTTCTATATTAGAAGCTTCCATTTCAGCTTTCTTCAATTCTTCTCATAGTTTATCATTTTCCAATTGCAACATCCAGAGCTTAGGTCCTAGAGGTACAAAAAATGTGGTAGGATCAATCTAATCATTTTGGGTAGAGGTATTAACAAATGAAGTATTGGTTTTGAAAGTGTTAAAGGTATTCTTCTTTGTCTGGTCAATGGGTTTCTTCCCATGATCTGGGGATTTGGAAGTTGTAACAAATGTGGTATAGGTATAGCAGTAGAGGTTCCCATCTGGACGGTTGTCTTGGGTTAATTAGGAATTATTTTAGTAGTGAATCTAGCAAGATTTTCCTAAAAATTCTTTTGCCTAGCAGCATCCTCTCGCATCTTTTCTATCTTTTGTTTTTTAGCATCTCTCTCAAGTTTCTTAGCTCTAATCCTATCTTCCTTCTCCTTTAATTCATTTTTTCTATTCTCTTCTTCTTCCTTAATCCTTAATTCTTCCTCTTCTAGGGCTTGCATGTCTTTATCTACATCTTCATTTTCTAAGATATTTCCAACCTCACTAGGCATAGGAGTATAATAGGCTTGATCAACCAGGTCTTCTTCCAAGGAAAAGTGCACTTCTAAATTTGGAGATTCACTCCTTTGTTTGAAATTTTTTCCATTAAAAATAGACCCAACTCCAGGGTTTAAAGGCTCCAAAAACTTCTTATTCTTTTCCTAGAATTCCCATCTATCCTCTTCTCTTGAAATGTCAAGCTCATTATCAAATACTTGCTCAATAGGAAAACTCCCTAGATCTACATTAGAAACTTCAACTTCTTGTTCATCTCCCTATACATTTGTACTATCTACTTCATTATGAAAAGTAGGAGATGCCTTGGGAAGGGATTACATAGACTTACCTAATTTAGTAGTTTTCTTTACCCATAATGGTTGCTTGTCTTTTGCAAGCTTGGGCTCAAGCTTTTGCTTAGGTTGTTTCTTCATATAACTCTTGGTATTATTCATAGTGTCAAACAATATGCCAAAATTTTCCTTCTCACACCCCTTTTGAGAGTTTATCTCTACATTGGTATATGAGACCTCAGAGTCACCACCCAAAATACTAGGAAATAGGAAGTGATTGCACTTTGACTTTTTACTTACAACCTCAGAAAATATTTTAAACATAATGCGACACGAGGTGATAGAATGAACCAAGACTTGATGCATAAGATTGGATGTGATGTGACTTTTGCAATAAAATTTGAACCAATTATTATTCAGACAGTAAAGAATAATATAATAAAATAATCAACTCTAACTACACTAGATTTGAACTAGAGACTTTGGATTTAGCAACTCCCCAATAGAGTCACTAATCTATTGGTTGTTTTTTAAGAACCAAGCTGATCTTCAAAATTACCTATGGATTTTTCCATTTCCAATAATCAACAATCTAAATGGATTGGCCAACGAATGAGTAAAATTTGCAAAACTTCCACTCCAACACTTTGGACTCTAGGAAACCTGGGAGAATGATCACACAATGTATATTCAAGTAATTGTGCTAACCATAGTTAAATACATTGTAAACAACAAATTATTCTCATATATTTACTCAACAACATAAGTGTATCAAGAGAGTTGGAAGTTCTCTTTTAAAGAATACCTTACACTTGGAGCATGAGAAAAGTGAAACTCATCATAGCATAACTATAATGATTACTCATTTTAAGTATTTGTAAATAAAGATTGATTTTCTAATGAACTGACCTAGGAACTAAATTACAAAAAATTTACTAAAACTAGTGCCTTATCCTAAACACAGAGTCAATCTTAAACTATGCAACTTGATAACAATTGAAAAATAGCAATATATAGCTCAAGAAACAATGCATTATAGTATTTCCCAATAGAATTCTAGAACACCACTTCTTAAAGATATTCTAGCATATAATTCATATGAGTCAACAATCCCATTCAAGAACTTACACTAATTCATTGAATTAATAAGCAAGAATACAATTATACATCCATTGGAAAACAATGGAGATGAACAACACAATATTTTATCATATTCATTCATAAATCATAGAACAATTATAGAGAGACAAAGGCAATGAAATTTGCATCATTCTATATTGTATTTTCTATCCTATTATCAAAATTACATACATAACTAAAAGACTCTGAACTTAAGACAAAAACTTAAAATATGCTCTATATTCCTATTACAATTCACTGTGTCAATTGTATTTTCAACAAACCCCTACTTTTTGGCCCTGAATTCCTTCTTATAGAAATGATGGAGCAAAGCAAGGCTCAGGCTAGAAAGTACACATGTTAATACCCTATTGGACTGCTACAAAGTATTCCATATTTAGTTACTCATCATTCCCGAGAGGTTGGAAACATGTGTGGAATAAGAGTAGTCTTCATTTGTCATTGGAGATTCGGTCCCACTTTCAAAAGGGTATCTTTGAACAGTTTCCTCAAAATTTGTTCCCACACACTCAAAGTGAAGGAGAAAGAAAGCATGAAAGAAACATAAAAGAAAGGACAAAGAATATGTCCATGTTTGCAAACATGTCACCCACTTAGTTTGAAGAGAATGCACTATGTTTTCTATACCTTAGAAAAAACATAATCTATACTAAATCTAGGCTATGTAGTGCATTCTCGCCTATATGTTACTCCTCATTATTGCAGAATTCAAAATTTCAAATCACCACCCCACCATTGCAAACTAATCCATGACTCCCTCCTAAACCATCAATTTTGGGGATATGCAGATGGAATGGGAGAGGAAGGTTCTATGTCCTCTTACACTCTTAGGATATTTCACCTAAAAGGAGACAGATAGAATCCTCTAGGCCACACTCTACCAATACCAAAATTGAAGGGCTCACTCAAATAAGAATGTAAGATACTAAATAGTATGGAATGAATGCAATTAGCTAATGAAATTGACTAAACATGAATGCAAGACTAATGTTCTATGTAATATTTGAAAATATAGTGAGATATGAAAAATAATTAAATAGATGAATTAAAATGCAACTAAGATCAAATAGAAAGTTGAAGTTGAGAAATGTGTGCACTTGTAAACCTGATGAAGACTGAAAATCAATTTGGAAATCTAGAAAATGTGACATTTTGCATGACAGGGACTCATTGACCACCTAGGGTGAATCAGTCCCAAATTAGGGTTTTCTACCTAGAAACTATTTTTTGTACTCTACAAGTTGGAATCTTCAAAAAAATGTGAAATGCACCCCAAGGAGGACTCATTTTCTATCCATGGTGAATCAATCCCTTCCTAGATTCTTGAAAATTGGAGTCTCAGATCTAGACCTTGACACCTATACAAGAATTTTTGATGGAGACCTGAATCTGTATCTCAAAAAATCCCTACAAAACAACTTAAATATTGTTGTCTAATTGGGGGTTTTCCTTAGTCAAACCCCTAGTTGGGTATTTAAACCTTGACTAGATAAAATATGCATAAAACCATGGCCTTGAGTGTATTAAAGACTAGGAAAATCTGAAGTAAGATGAGATCCTATCCTATTGTGCTAGAATAAGATAAATAAAAGAGATTTGAATGATGTGAGACTTCAATCCAAGAAACCATACAACATATCAAATAGAAATAAATGACATGCAAATCTAATGCAAACCTCAAATCTGAAAATAGAATGTAATGGAAAATGAAATCACTTTGAAAACAAGTCCTTAGGTGTGATTTGATGGCTAGTTGCATCTCCTCAACCTATATTTCTCAATGATTCACCATAGGAATCTATCACAAACCCTTTGCAATGATAGATATTGAATAGAAATTGAGCTCAAAGACCTAGAAAAACCCTTGTTTGCTATCCAAAAGCTTCAACTTTTCTATATAAAATTCTAATAAAACTTATTTTGGAAGACTCTTGACTCTTAATTTTTTCTCTTGCTTTGTGAAAATGACTAGAAATTATGAAAAATTACTTAAAAGATGTATTTATAAGGAACAATACCTAATTTACCTATTATTTAGACCTAAGAGGCTGACATTCCTTGAAAAATAAAGTTGAATTAATTGAATTCCTACTCAAATTTGAATTTTCCCTCAAAAGGGACTCATTCACCACCCATGGTGAATGGGTCCCCTTAGAGGGAACTCATTCACCCAAGGTGGTGAATGGTTGCCACTACTTATTTTTGAAGGTGGGTTTTTGGGATGTGAATGAATTAAGTGTTGTTTGTTAGAATTTAGATAATTTTTCAAGTAAAATGGACCTCTAGATAAAAAATAATGGGTCTTAGGGGCTTATAAATGTTGTTTGAAGAATGATTAATGCAAGGGTGCTCAAAAGTGGGTCCAAATTAAGTGTGAAATTTTCTCTTTTCTCAAGAGTTTCCAATTTTATACAAAACATTTAGCCCCCACTTTAGCGCCCATATGACTCTACGTGCATATGTAAGCTAAAGGACTCTAAACAATACACTTTTAAAAAAAAGGATATTCATTCAAAAGATGGGAGAATGAAGCCCCCAACGTAGATATCTATAAAGCCATAGCATTAGGAACCACATCCTACAACACACATTTGTTAGAGATCCAAAAATCCTTATATCTAATTTAAGGGATGATATATGCCCCCCATTGATTCAACTTGCTTTATGGAGGTGGAATCAAGGTAGCAATCTAGCCACATCAAATAAGAAAGATCATATCGTAGGGAATTTCCAAGTACCATGCCATGTATTGATAGACAATTGATGAGGTGGAGTGTGGAATCACAATTCCAACACATCAAACAACATCAAAAATAGATTTCCCTAGCTCTCATGATGTTGTTGTGAAGAAAAGAGGTGATAATAATTCTTGAGAGGAAAGAACCCTAATTTAATGCATAAAAGTAAAAGTGATGAAAAGAAGATAAAAGGAGTAGAAGAAAGTAATTTGTCACTTACTATTTCATTTTACCTATTTGTAGCTTGAGAGTGACTAGTGAGACAAGAAAATGCTAAGTAGACTAGATTACCCACCTTCACAACTAGAGGAGCTATGGGAGTAGGTAGCATGTGGTGAGCTGGTGAATGAGGTGAGTGGATTCTACAACTTTGACCTAGTGATTTTTGTTCTGAGTTAATGATTTTTAATGCATATATAGGTTAATTTAGGATTTTGGAATTTTTTTTTTGCAAAGCGTCCCCTTTTTTTGCAAAGCGTCCCCTTTTTTTGCAAAGTGTCCCCTTGTTTTGCAAAGTGTCCCACTTTTTCGCAAAGTGTCCCATTTCTTCACAAAGTGTCCCCAAAGAGTTCTAAAGTGTCTAGGGCCTTTATGTAAGCACACTAGATAAAATTTATCACACTTGCATGATGAATAATGTGAAAATTGAAGATATTATATGAATTTTAGAGTTTATTATTGTGATTTGGATAGGTACCTTCCTGATCATGACAACGATTATCAGGAGGCAACTTACATTTCTTAGGGATCATGCACTAGCACTCTTAGTAGAGGAGATAGAGCATCTATAGGCAATAGGCATATATTGGGCATATCTAATGCCACCTATGAGATACCATAATGCCATGTTGATGGCCCTATGTGAGCATTGGGATGCTAATACATGCACATTTCATCTACCGATCGAGGAGATGACCATCACACTAGAGGATGTACACCAGATTCTGAGTTCCTATTTGGGGAGAACGGGTATATTTCTGAGGTGATCGATCATTTCATGAGATGAATATGGACAAGCAATATTGCTTATGTTGACTTGTTCATGATGAGCATGTGAGAGCACAAATCAAGTTTCCTATGCTACTATATTTACATGCCCTCATAGTGAGACAAATTATGATGCACAAAGTGCCTTTAGTTCTCAATCCTAATGGATGAGCAACACACCTAGATGGAGGATTGGTTCACTTGATTTGAGGGATGTTTGAGGATAGGATAGTGTATGCATGGGGATGATGCATCCTAGTGCTTTTGTATTATGATCTTGGTCGATTTGTTTGTTGAGAGATAGATAATATGGTGCACTATATGCTTCTATAGGTGTGGTGCCTAAAGCATATCACATGCATCAGGCCTATTGGTTTCCCATGTATGATAACGATAGGATATCTTCAAGCATTTAGCTATACACTATGACATTTATGGTAGTGTGGTGATGTATTATTTTGGAGGGTGATATTTGACTGGTTGGAGGTGGAAAAGGTCTTATGGAGACCTTAGCTACTGACACTACAGTGGCTAGATCCCACATGACAGTTGAGGAGTGCAGAGAGACAAATTATTAGCGAGGTGGCATGACTTTGTTGTATGCCATTTCTATTATGGTCGAGTCATGCAATAGTTTGGATAGGTGTAGATACCACCGAGGCTATTCCCCTTCATCAGGAGATCTGTATGGAGTGCCTCGAGGCCAGGTGATACGATTCAATTCACTATAGACCATGTTGTCCAAAGTGACTCAGATGATTTAGATCATGACCAGCCACCAGTCTTCACATAGATGATGTTGGTAGCATGGATGAGCATGAGGAGTGGTGGATAGCATCATGACTAGTTCCTGTATACCCCATGGGAATTCCTACAAGAGAAGTATCAAACAAAGGAGATGAGCTAGAGGAGAGGGCTGATGATGTACAATATAGGCCAAAAATATTTTATTGATGTGATCGATGACGATTATTATTTAGATGCTAATCCTGACTATGCGGACCATGATAGAGGAGAGAAGGATGAGGATGACTAGAGGAGGAGAAATTTGAGGAGGATCCACCCTTGAGTGATGGTGATGAAGTAGCAACTAAGGATCGACATGAGAAAGGAGAGTCCTCACCACCTGTGTGACCAGATCACATATAGTAGCCATAGCAGAAATTAGTGTCCATAGTCAGAGAGAGGCTAGCACATCCTCCATGCCCCCTAGATAAGATTAGGTGGAAAAACCTCATCCTACTAGAGATATAGGTGATGATACTTGATTTTGTGTATGTGTTTTAGTATTGATGTTTGATGTGTATATTAATCATGATGATGTTACTAATTGTATTTTTTTTCTATCTTACAAGAGTTACAAGAGACTAGCAAGATTTATATCATCAAGTTGTCATAGAGATAGTGTATGTATCCATTTATGAGGAGGAGATGGACCCTGATTATGTACCTCCACATATCGTGGAGGAGGAGCTAGAGTCTCTCAGACCCTTCGCGGGAGACTCCATTGAGTTGAGAGTGGAGGAAAGTCATTCAAGACTCTAGCAGAGGTGGAGAGACTACATGCAAAGCTATCACAACTACGATCATAAAGAGATCAGATGGTAGAGGAGCGGCTTGTGGCTCTTGGATGAGTACAGGATCTGGAATATGTGCTCAAAGTTAGCAATTCATGGTCATGGTCACACACGACCATCTCATGATGGCTAGGGGCCGAGACACAAATGCTAGAGCTTGAGGGAATGAGTTCTCACAACCCTAGTGGTGATGAATATTATATAGAGATGTATACAAATTTTTTGATATATATATGCATACATTGGCTTTTGATGTTTTACAATGTGTGTTGAAATGGTAAAATGTGATTAATTAAATAGCTTTTTGCAAAATTATTTCATTAATGTCTACATAATTGATGTGATCTAATGTAAAACATTTTTCAATTTCACTTTAGATACAACATGATTATTGAAAAGAAATCATTTTAAATTAGATACACCTATAAGCCCTATAAGGATCAAATTTAGCATAATCTATGAAAAATGGAATAGTATGAGGACCTAAAGTAATTATAAAAGTAACTTAAATAATCACCCTAGTGTTCAAGAAAAACACATGATCAATTGTCAAGAATGAAGCAATGTGAAAGTATTTAGTATAAAACCAAATAACTTTAAACAACATTTTTTTGTAATCATACTATTCAAGAATATCAGAAATAATACCATTGCAAATGCATGTCATTAATTGGTTCTTTAAGACGGGCTCCATCAAGTTCCGTTAGAACATAAGTGCATGATCCATAACTAGTGTCAACTATGTAAGGTCCTAACCAATTAGGACTGAATTTATCTTTATCTTCATTATCAACACTAGTATTACATTGATTCTCATAGAGAACAAAATCACCTTTTTGAAATATGTGAGGAATGACATGGACACTATGTTTTCATTGAATATGTTTAATGTAAGCTTGGAGATGCTCAAGAGCACTAATGTGCTTTTCATCAAGCATCTCAAGTTGGTGTAATTGTTTATCTTTATAAGTGGTGTCATCAATAAGATCTTGATGAAAAATTCTCAATGTAGGAATTTCTAAATCCAAGGGCATTATTGCATCGGTACCATAAACAAGGTTATAAGGGGTACTACTCATAGATAATCTAACACTCGTTCTATATTCCCAAAGCACATAATGCAATTTCGTATGCCAATCTTTATGATGTTTGTTAATAGTTTTCTTTAGGATATGTTCAAGAATCTTATTAGTGCTTTCAGCTTGTCCATTAGATTGTGGGTAATAAGGTGTAGAAAGTTGATGTTGAATATTGAATGTTTCAAGAAATTTCTTTACTTCAATATTCTTAAATGGAGTTCTATTGTTAGAAATAATTATGGAAAGAAGACCAAAGTGAGCAATTATGTGTTCCAATATGAAACAACAAATTAATTTAGCATTTGTTGATCGAAGAGGAATAGCTTCTACCCATTTTGTGAAATAATCAGTTGTGATTATTATGAATGTATGTCTAGCAAAAGAAGATGGTGAAAATTTTCCAATAATATCCAATCCCCAAAATTAAAAAAACCAATTAGGAATTTGAGCACGGAGTTCAGAAGTAGGAGCATGAATCAAATTGCTATGTTCTTGGCATTTGTGAATTTTTTTATGAATCAAATTGCTATGTTATAAGCATTTGTGACATTGTTTAACATATGAAAAATAATATTTTTCCATATGCCTCCAATAATAACCCATACAAATAAGTTTTTGCACTAAGGATCATCCTCCAAAATGACCTCCATAGGCACCAGCATGAGCCTGTTCAAGAGCTATAGGAATTTCAGAGTCCCTAAGACACCTTAATAAGATACCATTAAAGGATCATCAGTATAACACACATCAGTGAGTATGAAATATTTAGTTCTAAGTTTTCTTAAGTGATTTTGAGTATTAGTTGTAGTAGGTTTAGGAATGGTACCATCTTTTAAAGAATTGTATAGAGTATCATACCATTCAGGTGAGGCATGTTGAGTTGTGACAAGAAGATCTTCTAAGTGAACAACAATCGAGGGTTTCATAATGGGGTGAATTACAAAGGTGAAATCTGTCAAAGGATCATGTGGAGAAATAAGAGAGGTTGCACTTGTTAGCTCTCAAAAATGTAGGAAAGATACCTCAAGAGGCTGCCAATATCTTGATACGCTTCAGGGTAATAAACAAGGTCAAAAGAATTCAACCTTCTACTCTAGGTTCTACAAAACCTGTGTGGGTGTACCTCTTCAAATGGTGCAGACTTAACTTGTGATTATCTTCTTAAAGCAATTTGTTCACAATGGCAATGGGAGGTGAACAAATGAAATCCAACTTGAAAATACTAGCAATATTCTAATCTGAATCCTAAGATGAATGCTTGACAAACAAATGTAAAGAAAATTGAATAAGTTCAAATGGTGAAGTGCAGAGACTAGTGCCTTGTTGGGTATGCAAATTCAAATGAGATCAAGATGAGCAACACTTCTCTGAGACAATTCACATTATCTAGCATATATTATGCTTACAACTTGTATAAACATGCAAGAATGTGATTACTAAGCTCTACTTGAATAATCCAATTGAATCTCTCTGATTATTGTGATTAACTAAAAGTATTTAGTCTTTACTTGAAAGAACCAATCAATCAATCACACAAGTACATCAAATGTGTACATTAAATTGAATACAAACTTGTCATATCAATTTAAACAATCAGAAAGAATCCATCTTGAAGACAACTTAGCAATTCTCTTATTAAATTCAATAGATAACTGATACCAAACATGTGCAACAACATCAATTGACATTCATAAATACCTCCATTTTAGAACATGCATCATAGCCTCTGATTTGGAAAATTTATTGTTCTGTATCCATACAATTTGCCTACTGTATCAAATAACCGATAACTGGTGATCACATTACAATTACAATATGCCTATTTATATACTAGCATTTGAAGAAAATATCATACTGAGATCACAAGTCGGCCAACAATCAAATTCGAGCTCAAAATATGTCGGCCTACAATGGTCATCCAAGAAGATTCATGTCGGCCACAGTGTTTGAAAATCTGCTATTCATCAGTGAGATAGTTGGCGAGACATATCGCTAACTATTCTGAAGGCAATTCAATCGCTAATCATCCCGTGTTCACTATGCTTGCATTTTCCATGACATGTCTAAGTTGAAGAGATATCCTGTAGATCAATTTACACTTCCCCGAGAGTGCTTTTACCTTTCAAACATCATTGTGACCATAAGATATCGGGTAAACATCACACACAGTATGTTATGTTTCACCAAAAATCTTCATTCGCCCTGAGTCGTTGTGACTTAAGAAATATCACGCTGAAATGCACATATCATTTGATACATTATCGCCGTGACACATCGCACTCGGGGAGACCTCATAGAGATTGAACTTTATTTCACCAAAATTCTCCATTCATATTATTTCCCAGTCACTGAGACAAGGCAATTCTTACACCGAAACCCATCCCCCACCCACTTTTGCCAAGACAATACAATATCAGGGAGAGGTTATATGGAGTTCCCATGTTATACCAAAATCTCTCAATCATCCTTGAGTGTCGCTGTGACATTATAACATTGGGGAGACCTCTTATAGAATGCGCCTTGCTTTATCGAAAGTTACCCCGAGATAACTTTTGATTGCCAAGAGAAAACAACACCTACACCGAAAGCCACATGAAAAAATCCACACGTAAGGTCGGGGAGACCGAAGGTCACTCACCAAGACCTTACAATGAAAGAAAATTATCACACCGAGCCATTTGGAAAAATTCCTTTGTGCTTCGTCAGTGAGACAAACTCACGTCGCCATGACAGCTCATCGAAGGCACTCAACTCTTGTCGATGAACAACCACAATGCATAGTCGGGGAGACAAAAAATATTCGGTAGGACACCACTCTGATAGCCACAACATATGCTGATAGAAGTCTCCACTGTCACCCAAACAGCATGGGTGTTATGCCGATAGCCAATCATAGACAAGTGCCAGTCATTGTAACAAAGAACATGTCTTTCTGATACACCTGAAACAAAAAATTTTAGCAGAAAAAATATAATAGGTTGGGGAGACAGTCATGAACCTATGCCGACATGGACCAAAAGGTGGAAAATGCAGACATGGATGATTTATGGGACAAATATGAGCCAAGATATGAGCAAACATATCATGAAGTGAAGAAAATATGCATAAGGAAGGACTCATATGGAGACTCATGGGGTATGAAAGATATGCAAAATCATCAAATTTTGAAAGTTCCAGTAGTGGCTCCATCTAGGGATGAGTGATAGTAAGATCATTGCAAGGATCCAGAATCTTTGGGTGAGCAGACCAGGTACAAAATGATGAGCCAGTGAGCAGAATGGAAATGGAAATGAAGCATGAATGAATGAATGCAAAATGAATGCAAGATGGAGGTGAATGGAAAATGAGAGTGAAATGGAGATGGGAAAAATCCTAAACTACTATGCATGGAAAATAATTTTAAAAAGGATAAGCAAGAGTTGCCCATGCACTGGCAACCCTTAATCCTCTATGTTGCTCAAGAGAAAAAATGCTTCAAGAATTTCCCATGAACAGGCAATTCTTGATCTTCACCAGCCATATTATGTAGATAGTATGAGTCTTCACCCTTCTTTCCAACAACAACAAAAGGTCCCAGCCAAAGAGCTTCAAATTTACTATGCTTTCCTTTCTCTTGACACCTTGCATTCCACATTAATACCATATCATTTTCTTCAAATTTTCTATTTTTTTCCTTCTTGTCAAATAGATACTTCATCTATGCCTGTAACTTCATGTTTTGACTTTGGGCCTCTCTCCTTACTTCATCAAGTTCAGCAAGTTGTTCCATTATGTCCTCCATAGGCTCAGGAACTTCCAAATCTTCCTGTAAGACAAACTTGTAGACTGGCAACAAATTATACAAAGGCATTCTGGCTTGTGATCCATACAACAATTCAAATGGGGATTTTCCAATTTCCTTTTTCATAATGATCCTATCAGCCCACACAACCAGTTTTAACTTTGAATCCCAAGCCTTCTTGTTCTGTCCTAGCATCCTCTTTATAATCTTCAAGAGATTCTTATTCCTGGACTCTGCTTGACCATTGGCTTGTGGATGATAAGGGGCAACATAAGAAATAGTAATGCCATACTTACCACAAAAGCTTTTGAATTCATCTGATCTGAAGCACATCCCATTGTCTGTGATTATCCTCAATGGTGTACCAAATCTAGTGATAATGTTGTCCATCAGGAAATTATTAACTACCTTACTTGTAGCTTGCTTAGTCGGGATTGCCTCTACCCACTTAGTAAAATAATCAGTGGCAACCAGTATCCACTTATGTCCTCCACTTGACTTCTCCTATATCTCTCCAATGAAATCAATTCCCCATTGATGAAAAGGGGCATTATCTTGCAAGGGTCGAAGTGGTAAAGCACCCTGATACTTCAATTTTCCAGAAAACTTTTGACAAGCCTCACATCTTCTTACATGTGTAAAGGAATCATTAAAAACCTTTGGCCAATAATAACCTGCCTTGATAATTTTGTGTGTAGTTGTCTTTGCTGAATAATGTCCTCCACAAACTCCTTCATGCATTTCACTTAAAACATGCTTGCCCTGTGACTCATCCATACATAATAACAATATTCCATCTCTGTTTTTCCAAAACAGATCTCCATCCATGAAGACATACTTTGATGCTTGCAACTTCAAAGTTCTCTTTTGGCTGTCACTCAATCCATCTAGACACTTCATGTATTTAAGATAATGCATAACATCAGTATACCAAGGATTTTGTTCAATGCTTGCAATTGCAGCCCCTTCTTCAACATTGCAGATCTGATTTGCCTCAATATTAGTTTCAGTCATCAACCTAGCCAAGCCTTGGCCTTTTACTAGCTTAGTAATCTATATTTCCATGTCAAATTCTTGAATCTTGTTGATCCATCTGCATCTTTTCCCTGTAACTTTAGATTGTGTTAAAATGTCTTTGACAGCTGCATGAGGGACATAAGCGATTACCTTTGCTCCAACAAGATATGGTCTGAATGCTTTTGTGGCCTTTACCAATGCAAATGCCTATTTTTCCATTATGTCATACTTCAATTCAAACCCTTGTAATGATCTACTAAAGAAAGACACAGGCTGTTCATGACCATCATCATTTTTTTGTAACATAACAGCAGCAATAGTATGCATTAAAGCAAATGAAAATATCTGAAAGGGATTTGCAAAGTCTAGAGATTTAAGAACATGAGCCTCTTTTATAGCCTTTTTTATAGACATAAAAGCATCTAAAGCCTCAGCAGTCCAATCCATTTTTTATCCTTTCTTCAACATTTTAGATATGGGCTTGATGATTTTAGCAAAATTAGAAATGAATCTTCTGAAAAAATTAATGTCCAAAGAAAGATTATGTTGCCTTGACAGTTTTGGGAATAAGAATTTTATCAATAGCTTCAACTCTCTCAGGATCTATTCTAATTCCCTCTTTTGAAACAATATGCCCCAAGAGCTTACCTTCTATGATTGCAAAATGACCCTTATTTGGATTTAAACTAATACCATATTCAAGAGCTTTAATAAATACCTTTTTCAAAATGTTGCACATGATCTTCATCCTTCTTCGAATAAGCAGTCAAGTCATCTTGGTAAACCACCATGATAACATTAATCAAATCAGCAAATGCTACGTCCATGGCTCTTTGGAAAGTCACTCCAGCATTAGTGAGACCAAATTGTATTCTTATGTATATATATGTTCCCCAAGGATTTGTGAATGCTATTTTGTATTGCTTAGATTCCTTGACTTTAACTTGGTTGTATCCTAAAAACCCATCCATCATAGATAACAGCTCACAACCTGTCACCTTATGCAATATTGCCTCCATGTTGGGTAGAGGATAATTATCTTTGAGAGATGCCATGTTCAAATTTCTGAAGTCCACACACAATTTGATATCACCATTCTTCTTTCTCACAAGAACCAAATTCGAAACCCATGTTGAGTGCTTGATTGGTTTGATAATTCCTCCATCTCTGAGCTTTGTCAATTCCTCCTACATTTTAGGCTCCAGCGTTGGATTTATGGGTCTTTACTTTTGTCTAAAAGGTTTGGTGTCTGGCTTCAATGGTATTTCATGCTAAAATAAATCTTCCCTGTACGCTTTCAGATCTTCATAAGACCAAGCAAAAACATGCTTGTATTTTCTCAGCAACTCTATCAACATTCTTCTAATTGTAGGGCTTATCTTCTTGCCTATGTACACCTTTCTTGGTGTTATCTCAGTCCCCAAGTTAATCTCTTCAACATCTTCCTTTCTGACTAGTGTTTGCTTCATAAGGGACCGATCATTTCTGTCATACACCCTTTCTAGTGCCACTAATCCTTTAGAAAGATTATTTGTTTTGAGCTACAATATTTCTTTTCCAAACACTGTTTACTTTCCATCAACTTCTTCAACAAAAACATTGAAATCAATTTCCTGGGCTTCATACTGATCTATGCAATGAAGAAAATTTAAAAGGTCAGTATCATCATTGAAAACTTGCCAACTATAAATGTTATCAGGAATAGCAGGTCTTGTTTTGAGCTCAATCTGTGATACCCCAGCCAATGTGATATCATCTCTTTTCAGTGCCACATTTGCTAAAAAATCAGCCATTGTGTTCTTTGATCTGTCAATCCACTCAATTGAAAATGCATCAAATAATTCAATTGTATCCAATACAACATTCCTATATTGTTTTAATCTTTTGTGCTTTGCGGAATATTTTGATTTGATCTATAAAACAACCAACTCAGAATCACTCAAAACAACCAATAACTTGATCTTGTGTTTCACAGCTATGTTCAAGCCTGTCAATAAAGCTTCATACTTTGCCACATTGTTTGTACATTCAAATGCTAACAGAAAATAATATTTAAAAGTAATACCTCCAAGCGAAACAAATACAATCCCAGCTCCATTACCCTCTTGACTGTAGGCTCCATCAAAATACATCTTCCATATGCCATTGCCATTCTATGTAGCATGTTTTTCAATTGGATCACTATTAATTAATTCTGGTTGAGCTGGTTCTATTTTAAAACTCCCCAGATCAACATCACAAAAATAATTAATTTGATCTTGTGGAACACATTCAACAAGTTGGCTCATTCTTGGCTCCATGTATAACTTCACTTCTTGCCCATTTACTGGAATAGTAGCATAAGACAAATCAAATTGAACATTTCCACCAACAGCTACTATCCATTGCCTTGACAAAAGCATCTTGAATTGAGGAGTATCAATGACTATTATATCTATATTATATGTTACTTGTGGATATGTAGCCAATTTGACTTCAACATCTTTCATGATACCAACCATAGGAACAGGTCTGTTATCCATTGCATAACACCTGCCTCTAGTGATATCAACCCACATGCCAAGCTGCTTCATAACACCTACTGGCATAATGTTTATAGCAGCACTAGAGTCTATCATGCAGTTCCTTAATAATTTGTTATTAATAAGTAATGTAGTGAAAAAAGGATCAACTTGAGGGGGAGTTGATAATATATCACTCAGAAAGACCTCAGGATTATTTATTTTCTCCTGCCTATTGACTGCTTTAACTGCTACTTTGCTTTCAAAATTCATATATTTTTTATTTCCACTTGTTATCAATTGAACAACACTATCTCTGTATTCTTTTATTTTCATCATCTCAAGTAGTGGAATAGACATTTTTACCTAGGATAACACTTGAGTGAAGTCAAAAGAGGAGCTCTCTATCTTAACAGTCTTCTTTAGCTTTGGCACATCTCCTTTGTTTTCTTCTTTTTCTTTTTTATTAAGATGGCCAGGCATTTGTACATCTTTATTTAATTCCTTCACTTCCTCCTTTTGGACTGGCTTCTATTCAATTTTATCATGCTGCTTGTTTTTTGGCTTCTTTACAGTTTCTTGTGTTGCCTTTTGATCTTTTATAAAAATTCCCTTAGGAACTCCATCTAGCTCATTTACTTTTCTGTTTCTCAACCAGTATTGACTTTTGGCTTTCTCAACTGTAGCAACAATTATAATTTCTATTTCATTTCTAGTGAGTCTCCTTACATTATACTAAGTAGGTGCGTCAACAAGATGTGGCTCTATGTAATCTTCATCAGAATCATAAAAGATCTGTTGTTTAGCCATATGGACATTATACTTCTAATTGGAAACATCATATTCATAGCCTTCATCCTCTGAAGATGAATTTCTTTCCTCAACATGGTGAAAAACATTTGAAGTCAAATAAACCATGTGATCCTCTCCATCCATCAACATTCCTTCCTTTTGCATCCTTTGAGCTACAACACAATAGTCTAGAGAATGTGGCTGATTACACACTTCACAAAAGTAATTATTACTCACCATGTACATTCCTTTCTTGCTCAATGGATCAGGAGTTTCTTTATTTCTGGGCCTAGTTGATATAGGTTTCCCATCTTTCTAGTCTGTGTTGTAAAGCATATCATGCAGTCTTGGACTTTCATTCATGTTCTCATTTTTGTATGTATTTTCTTCTCTGTATAGATAATTATTACTTTGTTGAGGAGGCCTCAGGTTTTCTCTTTTATTAGTTATTACAGCATCCTTCCTATTGTTTTCAATTGTCAATGCAATTCTTTGTGCTTCAGCAAAATCTCTTCGAAATCTATTTCTCAATTCATACCCTATTTTAGGATCAAATGCATTTAAATAGACACTCAATGCAATAGAATCTGGCAGTCTTGATCCAGGCGGTACCTTAGTCTACAATTTGTTGAATTTTCGGTTGAAATCATAAATTGAATCATTTTGATTTTTTTGAATTCTCATTAATTCATGAAGAGTTGCATCTGGAGCATTTTGATTCCTGTATTGCTCTAAGAATTTGTCTTGAAATGCTTGGAGAGAATTAATTAAGAATGCTAGTAGGCTATTGAACCAATCCCTGGCATTTTCAAGAAGTGACATCATGAACAACTTCATGTGTAAATCTTCATATGGCATATCTATGTCTTGGACAAAAACATTAAAACTCCTTAGATGTTCTTCAGCTATGATTGCATTACTCCCTGTAAATTTGGGCACCATATTCCTCCAATTGCCATCCATAGGGTAAGGATATAACTGAAAACTAGCTAAATCAAACTATCTGATCATGGTTGTATGCTAGTGAGGGGGATGAATAGGCAGATGCTTATATTGATGCATGTGATTATTGTACTATGCATTATGTTGTGGGATATAATGTTGACTAGGAGGTGGATACATACCTATATACATATATGTTGTGTGGGAATGTGAGGTGGACGATTTGGATACTTGTAGTGATTCCCTATCTGATTGTGAGGAGTATTTTATTGATTGGAGGGCCCTGTGCCATGATCACCCTGCTTGTGAGGTGGGACATACTTTGGGCCACCATCCGTCTGATCAGTAATCTGGGCTTTCTGCAATTTAGCCTCTAGTTCCTTTATCTTCTTATCTTTTAGTTCCAACTATGCTCTTCATCAAAAATTGAGAGCTCATGGTTTCCTTTAGGATTTTCGTGATTACCCTCCATCCTTTGATCATATTCATGCTGAATTCTAGTCTATTCAGCCTCTTGTTTAGCTCTAAACTCAACTTGTTTCCTAGCTTCAAACTCAGCCTGTTTCTGAGAATCGTGAAAAGGAAAAGGATTTCTTTGATCTTTAGGAGTACAAATTTTTGCACTTGAATCATCTCTCCATGTATCATAGCAATTATATGTTTCACAATGTTCCCTTGGTGCTTTACCTTTGTTTGTTATGCACATGTCCTAATTTATTCCTTTTCCCTTATCAGCTCTGTCATCTTTGTGTGTCCTTTTACTATTGCCAGCAGGAGCTCTAGTATGACCTCCCCTATACTGAGATCTTCTTCCATTCATGATGAACAGCTGCAAAATTTTTGTCATAGTCACCACAGACTTTTATCCAAAAATGAGAAAAAATATTTGATACTTCTTGTTTCTAGTAGAGTCTGTGCAAGATTTTTGACTCTATGATTAAGTCCTTGATTCTAATTGTCCCCAGCGGAGTCACCAATTTGTTAGCTCTCAAAAATGTAGGCAAGATACCTCAAGATGCTGCCAATATTTTGATACGCTTCAGGGTAATAGACAAGGTCGAAAGAATTCAACCTTCTACTCTTTAGGTGTTGCAAAACCTGGGTGGGTGTACCTCTCTGAATGGTGCAGACTTAACTTGTGATTATCTTCTTAAATAAATTTGTTCACAATGCCAATGGGAGGTGAACAAATGAAATCCAACTTGAAAATAGTAACAATATTCTAATCTGAATCCTAAGATGAATGCTTGACAAACAAATGTAAAGAAAATTGAATAAGTTCAAATGGTGAAGTGCAGAGATTAGTGCCTTGTTGGGTATGTAGAGTCAAATGAGATCAAGATGAGCAACACTTCTATGAGACAAATCAAATTATCTGGCATATATTATGCTTACAACTTGTATAAACATGCAAGAATGTGATTACTAAGCTCTACTTGAATAATCCAACTGAATCTCTCTGATTATTGTGATTAACTAAAAGGATTTAGTCTTTACTTGAAAGAACCAATCAATTGATCACACAAGTACAACAAATGTGCACTGATAAATTGAATACAAACTTGTCATATCAATTTAAATAATTAGAAAGAATCCATCTTGGAGACAACTTAGCAATTCTCTTATTAAATTCAATAGATAACTAATACCAAACATGTGCAGCAACATCAATTGACATTCATAAATACCTCCATTTTAGAACATGCATCATAACCTCTAATTTGACAAATTTACTATTCTGTATCCATACAATTTTCCTATTGTATCAAATAACTGATAACTAGTGATCACATTGCAATTACAATATGCCTATTTATATACCAACATTTGAAGAAAATATCATATTGAGATCACAAGTCCACCAACAATAAAATTCGAGCTCAAAATATGTTGGCTTGCAATGGTCATCCAAGAAGATTCATGTCGGCCATAGTTTTTGAAAATCTGCTATTCATCAGTGAGATAGTCGGCGAGACATATCGCTAACTATGCCGAAGGCAATTCAATCGCTAATCATCCTATGTTCAGTATGCTCACATTCGCTGTGACATGTCTGAATCAAGGAGATATCCTGTAGATCAATTTATGTTTCCTTGAGAGTGTTTTTACCTTTTGCATGTTGCTGTGACCATAAGATATCGAGGAAACGTCACACAGAGTATGTTATGTTTCACCAAAAATCTTCATTCGCCCTGAGTTGCTGTGACTTAAGAAATATCATGCCGAAATGCACATATCATTTGATTCATTGTTACCATGACACATCACACTCGGGGAGACCTCATAGAGATTGAACTTTGTTTCACTGAAATTCTCCATTCATATTATTTCCTAGTCGCCAAGACAAGCCAATTCTTACACTGAAAACCATCCCCCACCCACTTTCGCCAAGATAATACAATATTAGGGAGAGGTTATATGGAGTGCCCATGTTATACCGAAAGCTCTCAATCATCCTTGAGTGTCACTGTGACATTATAACATCAGGGAGACCTCTTATAGAATGTGCCTTGCTTTATTGAAAGTTTCCCCGAGATAACTTTTGATCGCCAAGAGAAAACAACACCTACGCCGAAAGCCACATGAAAAAATCCAATGTAAGGTTGGCGAGACCGAAGGTCACTCACCAAGACCTTACAACAAAAGAAAATTCTCCCACCGAGCCATTTGGAAAAGTCTGTTTGTGCTTCGTTAGTGAGACAAACTCACTTCACCATGACACCTCATCAAAGGCACTCAACTCTTGCCAATGAACAACCACAATGCATAGTCGGGGAGACAAACAATGTTCAGTAGGACACCACCCCGATAGCCACAACATATGTCGATAGAAGTCTCCACTGTCACCAAAATAGCATGGGCTTTATTCCAATAGCCAATCACAGAAAAGTGCTAGTCATTGTAACAAAGAACATGTCTTGCCGATACATCTAAAACATAAAATTTTAGCAGAAAAATATAATAGGTCGGGGAGACAGTCATGGACCAAAAGGTGGAATATGCAGACATGGATGATTTACAGGACATATATGAGCCAAAATATGAGAAAACATATCATGAAGTGGAGCAAATATTTATAAGGAAGGACTCATATGGAGACTCAGGGGGTATGAAAGATATGCAAAATCATCAAATTTTGAAATTTCCAACAACACTCTCCATTACATCTGCATGTCGATTCTCTTTGTGTGGGATGTTATCAATGGTGGATGATTCAAACTTCTCTAATAATTTCATTGTGAGGTATTTGTATTTTAATAGTTTGTCATGTTTAGTTTGATATGTACCATTGATTTGTTTGATTACTAATTGTGAGTCACCAAAGATCTTGATGTCTTTGGTAACAATAGCTAAAGCAACATGCAATCTTGTGATTAATGCCTCATACTCAGCGGTGTTATTTGTACAAAAATAATTTAATTGATAAGACAAGGGAATAGGTTTACCATTGGATGGGATTAATATCACTCCAGTGCCAGAGCTTGTTCTACACTTAGATTCATTGAAATATAATTCCCATGTAGTAACATTGACATACAAGACATTATCATCAGGAAAAGAGTCATGATTATGCAAAGCATGAGGAGAAGGCGCAACAACTAAGTGATAGGTTAAGAATTGTCCTTTGATTTCTTTTTTTGAAACAAATTTAAGGTCAAATTCCATTAACAACATCACACACTTAGCTACATGACCAAATATGTTAGTTTTGTTGAACAGGTGCTTAAGAGTATCAAATTTTGTGATGACCTATATTTCAACATTTAGTAAACAATGTTGCAACTTACTAGTAGTGAATACAAGAGCCAAACATTGTTTATCAATTGGTGAATATAGAATTTCATAATCAATTAAAGTGTGACTAATATAATAAACATGATTCTCTTTTCCATGATCATTTTGTTGGAAAAATAAGGCTACAAGAGAATGGGAAGACATTGCTATGTAAAGGATGAAGGGTTTGTTTGGCATAGTAGGTCATAAACTAGGCATACTCACAAGGTATTCTTTTAAAATTTTAAAGGCCTGCTTACAATCATCATGCCAATCAATAGATACATCCTTTTTGAGAACATGTGTGAAGGGTAATGTTTGATCAGCTAAAGATGCAACAAAATGATGGATAGCTTGAATTATTCCTTGTAATGTGCACAATTGAGAAATGTTTAGAAGAGGTGACATGTTCATAATAGCATCAATTTTTTTCATGTCCACCTCAATGCCTCTATGAGATATCACAAACCGTAAGAATTTCTCACTATCTACTCGAAAGACACACTTTTTTGGATTCAATCACATGTTATAACTTCATATACATTAAAAAAAAAATTGGAGAACATTCAAATTGTATTGTATTGTTAAAGATTTAGCCAAGATATAATCAACATAATCTTCCAAGATTTTATGTATATAATCATGAATCATTAATGTCATAGTTCATTGATAAGTGGCACCAACATTATTTAAACAAAAGGGCATGAAAACCCAACAAAATGTTCCCCAAACAATTGTAAACATAGTTTTGTATTGATCTTGCAGATTGATGTGAATTTGATTATAACCAGAAAATCCATCCATGAATGAAAACAAAGCATGACCAACAGTTGAATCCACGACCATGCCAATATTAGGAAGCATAAATTAATCTTTTAAAGAGGTTTTATTCAAGTCACGAAAGTATGTGCATATCCTAATATGATATTAGGCTTAGCAACTACAACAATGGTTGAGATCCAAGGAGAATAATCAATAGGACGAATGAAGCCTACATCAAGAATTTTTTCAAGCCCTATTTTAACACACAAGGCTATATTAGGATGCATTTTTCATATCCTTTTTTGAACTATTTTAGCATTTTCAGCAAGAATGATGTTATGTGTCACAATATTTGAGTCAATTACTAGAATATCATAATACGTCCAAGAAAATATTTTAGGAAAATCATGAAGCAGAGTGGTAGTATCCTCTTGCTCTTCATCAGTAAGACACTTACCAATCTTAATAACCTTGTCTTGATCATTTATATCCATTGGTACATCAATGATATCACCTAAGGGAGTGCATTAGGTTGAATAATTTTTGGAACATATGGTGCTTCAGGAATATCACTGTCATGTTGTTGAGTACTTATCATAGAACAAGTGACCTATTTCACACAAGAATTAAGATTTATGTGATTATAAACTCCTAAGATTTGTTTTAGAGTTTCATCTCTATCAACATATTTCCAAGATAATGGTGAATTTGTATCAAGCAATTCAAGATATTTTATTGTGAGTTTGTTTTTTGGTTGACATGAAATGGTGTTGATATTTAAAGATGGCCATTCAATAGCTTTTGTCATTTTAGAAAAAAGAATATCCCAACCCAATTTTTTTCAATTGTATATTAGGTTCTATAGGAACACGAATTCCTTGCTTATTTCCACATCATTTTCTATTATACCCCAATTGTTCCACTAACACATAGCCTTTCCCATAGAGTCGTTCCATTTCCTTCGGATTAGGTGGATGCTGATAGTCTATCTCATCAAAATTTGTTGTATATGTTTCATTTTCTTCCAAAGTAGAGGAGATAGAAGATTGAGAAGATTCATTTGGATTTTGATTTGTCATAACAGTAGGTTTTCCTTGTTACTCATCTTTTTTTGTGTGATTATATATTCTCCCATGAAAGAAGGTGTAAATTCTAAGGAACCCCAATCATCACTGAATAATTTAGATATCGACTCCTCATCTTGTTGTTCAATCTTAAGAGGTTATATATTAGATGTTGGAATTAATGTGTTCAAAGGACTTATAGTTCCTTTTTCAAGGTGTACGCAAATTTTAGGCTTGGGGTTTATTTCAACTTGATAAACCTTGTTGTTATAGAAATATTTCATAATGCGATGAAGGGTTGAAGGAACTCAATTCATCTCATGAATCCATGGTCAACCTAAAAGAAGATTATATGAAATATCATAAGGCATAACATGGATAGGAGTTTGCACAGTAGCCACCCCAACTATAATAGGAAAAGTAATTACACTAAGCGGTTGCTTTGTTGTATTGTCAAATCCTTGAATGGATAAGGAATCAGGTTTGATTTGTGATTTTTCAATGTTTAATTAATCAAGGAGATTCACACTACACACATTAAGAGAAGAACCATTATAAATGAGAATTATTTTGATACCAATGTGATTGAATTGATCAATTATCACAAAAGCTTCATTTTGTTTATGCAACTCTAAAGGAGGAAGTTCATATGGATGAAAAGTGATGTCTAAGTTGATTTTATTCACTCCTTGTACTAAAGCTACCACATCATTGGGAGTGGTACCAGGAGGAAAAACTATTTGTTGTAATGCAGTCTGAAGGATGGTACAATAATTAGGTGAATTTTGAAGCAAATCCCAAAGATAAATTTTGGCAGGAGTATTCTTAAGTTGTTCAAAAAGATCATACTCCTTTATGTGTAAAGGAAAAAGAGGAGAACTAGGCAGATTAGGAAAGGGTAAAGAAGATGGAGTGGGTTATGGTGGTTATAGATTATTATGGGTATTATATGTATGAGCAATAGTAATATTACTAGATTGCTGCAACACATTGGGTTTAGGTGGGTAAAGAGTAAATTCAAGTTTATTGGAAGGATGAAGCTTATGGGAGGGTGGATAAAGAATGAGTTGAGGTTGAATCACATTAACATTATTAGTAGTAGATGGGTGACAATCAAATTTATTAGAAGACTTAGATGAGATAGTCTTGAAGGGCTTCATCTAACTTATCAAAGTCATCCTGACTAAAAGGTTTAAGATGTAAATTGTCATCAATTGTTTGAGGTTTCTCATGAAAAAAATTAGAGACTATAATGTTTACTATTGAAGGTTTATCACAATAGACCTTAATGGATGACATAGGCGAGATGAAATCCTCAAGGGTTTCATCTAATGAAGAAAATTCATCATGACTAGAAGGTTTGAGAAGTAAGGTATTGTTAGTTGGTTTGAGCTTCTCATGACAAGCATTAGAGGATGAAGTGAGTGAGAGGGTGCCCTTAAGGGGTTCATCTAACTTATTGACATCATCACTACCAAGTGGCTTGGAAGAGATATTATTTCTATATTCGATCATTTGTTTGAAAGATTGTGCTGATGTTTATTGTTGGTTGTTTATATTTTCTAATTTTTCCTTAATGTAAATTGATCTAAAAGGACTACAAAATATTACTGAAAATGGAACTTGCAAGAATCTAATACTATCCATAAATTCCATGAAAGTAAATGATGCTTTATACAAAGGAAATAGAAAGAAACTAAGCAGTAACAAAAAAGTAGTTGTAATCTACAAAGAAATGCAAAATAGGAAATTGAATTCTAAAGCAAAAACTATATTGGGACTAATTCACCCAAGGTGACGAATGAGTCCTAGGGAAGATTTTTTTTTGGTTTTTTAGTTTTTTCTGATTTTTTTCTATCTTTAAGTCTATAAAATACAAATAAATACAAAAAATGTAGAATTTTAAAATGTTCTAAGGAAATGAAAGGCAATAATGACCTCTAAATGAGAGTTTTACTAATGCAATTTTATTAAACCCTAGAATACCAATAAACAATGCTAAAAGCTAATACAATTGAGATCTAGGATGCAAGTTAAGGATGGAAATGTAGATTTTAGTTTTCTAATAATATGAAATGTAAAAATGAAATCTAAATGAAGCTTTCACTAATGTAAATTAAAGAAACCCTAGGATGCAAAAAAAAAAACTTTCCCTAATGAAATGTTGATGCAAATGAGACCTAGGATGCAAATGAAAGTGAAAATTAGAAGGGATGTTGTTCAATATGAGGTTCACCAAAATGAACCATCAATTTTGGGGATATGTGAATGGAATGGGAGAGGAAGGTTCAATGTCCTTCTCTCACACTCTTAGGATATTTCACATAAAAGGAAAGATATAGAATCCTTTAGGCCACAATCTACTGATACCAAAATTGAAGGGCTCACTCAAATAGGAATGTAAGATGCTAAATAGTATGGAATGAATGCAATTAGGTAATGAAATTGACTAAGTATGAATGCAAGACTAATGTTCTATGCAATGTTTGAAAATACAGTGAGATATGCAAAAGACTTAAATAGATGAATTAAAGTGCATCTAACATCAAATAGAAAGTTGAAGCTGAGAAATGTGTGCACCTGTAAACCTGATGAAGACTGAAAATCAATCTAAAAATCTTGAAAATGTGAATTTTTTCCTGACTGGGACTCATTCACCACCTAGGGCGAATTAGTCTCAAATCAGGGTTTTTTGCCCAGAAACTAATTTTTGTACTCTGCAAGTTGGAATCTTTAGAAAACTGTGAAATGCACCCCTAGGAGGACTCATTCACCATCCATGGTGAATCGGTCCCTTCTCAAATTCTTGATATTTGGAGTCTCAAATCTGAACCTTGACATGTGTATAGGAATTTCTGATGGAGACCTGAATCTGTATCTTAGAAAATCCCTAAAAAATAGCTTATATCTTGTTTTCTAACATGGTGGGTTTTCCTCAGTCAAACCCCTAGTTGGGTATTTAAACCTTAAATAGATAAAATCTAAATAAAACCCTAGCAAGTTGAGTGTATTAAAGACTAGGAAAAATTGAATTAAGGTGAGATCCTATCCTATTGTGCTAGAATAAGATAAATAAAAGAGATTTGAATGATGCAAGACTTCAATCCAAAAAACCCTACAACATATCAAATAGAAATAAATGACATGCAAATGTAATGCGAACCTCAAATCAAAAAATAAAATGTAATGGAAGATGGAATCACTTTGAAAACAAGTCCTTAGGTGTGATTTGATGGCTAGTTGCATCTCCTCAACCTATATTTCTCCATGATTCACCATAGGCATCCATCACAAACCATTTGCAATGATAGATATTGAATAGAAAGTGAGATCAAAGACCTATAGAAACCCTTTTTTTTTCCCAAAAGCTTCAACTTTGTTGTAGAAAATGTTGATAAAAATTATTGTAGAAGACTCTCGACTCTTAATTTTTGCTATTTCTTTGTGAAAAGGAATAGAGATTGTGAAAAATGACTTAAAATATGTATTTATAAGCAACAATACCTAATTTTCCTATTATTTAGACCTAAGAGGTTGACATTTCCCAAAAAATAAAGTTGAATTAATTGAATTCCCGCTCAAATTTGAATTTTCCCTCAAAAGGGACTCATTCGCTACCCATGGTGAATGGGTCCCACTAGAGGGGACTCATTCTCCCAAGGTGGTAAATGGGTCCCACTACTAATTTTTGAAAGTAGGTTTTTTTGGATGTGAATGAATTAAGTGTTGTTAGTCAAAATTTAGATGATTTTTCAAGTAAAATGGGCCTCTAAATAAAAAATAAAAGGTCTTAGAGGCCTATAAATGTTGTTTGCAGAATGATTAATGCAAGGGTGCTCAAAAGTGAGTCCAAATTAAGTGTGAAATTGTCTCTTTTCTCAAGAGTGTCCAATTTTCTACGAAACATCTCCAAGTACCTTTCTATCCATGCCTAGAACTCTTCTTCAGTAGGCCAGTTAAAATTCATGACTTCATCAGCCCTTTCTCTATAAGGTGCATACTTAGTAACAGTTTGGTTAGCCTCCTTGTAAAATACTAACAAGAAAATTTATGCATGAGCAAAAATATCCATATTTCTTTTCAATGTGTCCATATCATGTTTATGACAAATTGAAACTGCTTGACTTGAGATGGTTTCATTAGTTTCATCTTTCCATTCCTACAAGTTTTTTATGTTTCCGTCATCCTTTTGAATGGATGGGAGGAGACCATGGTGTGTTTCATGAAAGGACTTCACTAGCTCCCTTATTTTTATTTCCAAAGGTTCAATGATTCCCCTGTACCAATCAATTTTATTTACAAGGGAAAGAGTGGGCCTAAAATTTTCAAGGGGTTGGCATATTGCCTAACTCCAATTGCCATCAAACTTAATTCCCTAATCCTTGGGATCCATGTCTCCATAAGTGGAATTTCTCTTTCCTTTTCAATGTCAAAATTATGTATAGTAGCCACCATGGATGAATAGATATAATGAATGCTATTCAATCTGTTCTTCACTCCTTTGTTCAAATTCTCTAAGAATGTAGTGAAATCTCTACATTTCTATTAAAAACCTCACTATCATGATTGTCACATTTTTCTTTGTATTCATTCAGCTGCTTGAGAAATTCTTCCTTTTTGATATCTTCCTCAGTCTATGGAATTTCTAATGTACTAGGGTCTACTATTGAAATAGGTACACTTCCCATGTTGTATGACACAATTTCCCATGAGGAACTTACTTCAAGAGTAAATTCAAGAGATGCAGCTTCTTGTGAAGTGGTAGGGGATTTAGTCTTAGTCTTCTTATGATTTTGTGGTTACAAATTTTGCAACTTCTCCTCCAACTATGCTACGTGTCTATAACTACATACTGTTCTATTTAGCCTTTCCATACTCAATTATCAATTTATTGTGTTATGTCCTGAGTGCTTCCTTCTCTGTAGTTATTGATTCTATAGTGGCCCTTGTGAATTTTGCAAAATGCAATAACATATTTGTTTCCTCTAGAGCTGATGTTTCTTATACTCTCTGTATTATTAAACCTCTACCATAGTTAGGTGCAGGCTCAACAATGTCAGGTTTCCTTGTACTTGGAGCCAAATACCAAATAGCTAATGCATCCCATTATTCACTAAAGGCAAACCCATATAATACAATTGCAACCTCTTCTTCTGAATTGTAAAGAAGTTTATCACATCTCTTTATTGCATTATAGGCTATGGAAGAAGCTAAATCCGATTATGGAAGAAGTAAAATCTTACTATTTCTCACCAATTCTCTACCCTCCTTTGTAGTCATTTTTTGGAACTTAGTCATCATTTCACTCAAAACATTTGTTTGAATGGTGGCATTAGACAATTTTAGATGAAGGCTTCTTTCTACAGCTAGGCTATTGGAATATTCATGTCTCTTAGCCCTATATGCAAACTCCATAAAAGCTTGAGACTTTATAAACTAATCAACATCCAAGAACTTTGTGCGTGCCTCCACCTGCATATCATCTTTACCATTAAGTCTAGTGAGGTTAGCCTTACTCAACCTCATACCTAATTGTTGTATCACTCTCATGGCTAGTGTAGTGGTTGTTCCTTCTTGCATCTCTTGCTCTGATACACAAATATCATCATTAGATTCTTCATCAACTTAGTCCACCAAAATAGTTGCTTCAATCTTCTATTTCTTTATTAGTGGTTCTTTTGATGGTGATGTACTCAGTGGTGGAGCATCAATATCTATAATTTCAAGCTTTGTTGGCCTTGGAAGAGATGGTGGTGGTACCTTTAGCATAGGAGCAAGAGGACTTTTCTCCTCTTGTTGAGAGGTAGCAAGAATTGCATCATTTTTCTTTTCCTTCTTCTTTCTCCTAACAAAGAACTTCACTTTTGGTTCTTCAGGGGCTTGAGATGTATATGTTCCTTCCACAAAAAGGACTTGTCCCCCACATTTTTCTTCTTCAATGGGGGCTTTCCCCTTATCCTTACTTATCACCCCTTTAGTCTCAATGTGGCCCACTATTGTGTCAAAATTCTAGGATACATGTTCCACCTTTTGCATTATATTTTCAATCTCTAAGAGAACTTTGAAGTCAAGTTCTTCTTTTATCTTTATCTACATATTATTGAAAGTAATCCACCTTTCCTTTCTTTTTTCTTGTTCCAAGAGATCAAACACATTTCTTATTACATCTTCTTGGAATTGGAAAATGTGCACAAATTTAGAACTCTTGTTTCTTTCCTTCACCAAGGCCATAAAACCTTCAGGATCATGCTTGATCCTCTTCACTAATCTTTGCATATGATAAGCCTTGAGTATTTCAAGTATCCTATTCCAACCTCCTTTTTTCATCACAAAATTAGAAAAGCATGTGTATGCAAGAAAGCATGTTCCTTTTTCCCTAGTTCAATAGATGTTCATTCTCTACACTTCCCAATTGTAACATTACCTTAAGAAATCCAATTCTCTCAGGCACATATTTTGGTAGCAGGTGAGGTGCAACTGTGGAACCATACACTCTCAAAATAGTGTGATTAGGATATGGGATAACATCTCCCCAATTGTGATCAACCCCTAGCTCAGCCTTTCTTTCCTGGGGTCTCATGAAATCATGCAGGGTTATGGGGATTCAAGGTATATTCACAACCAAGGGCCTCCTTAATTCTAAGGAAAAAAAGTTCTGAAAAACCACATAATCATATGTCCTATCATCCTTTTCTAGAATAGTAGTCCAACACTTCATAGGAAAATCCAAGTCACCCTCCTTCCTATCCAAAGTCATATTATGCCCAAATTAAGGTGCACCTTTAAACAAAAACATATGCATTAGCAGTGAGTACTAGGCAAACCTTACTCCATCTTCACCTTTTTGCAACCTTATCAAACCATCACGAATTATTTTAGCAAGAAATGCCACATAATCATATAATGTGTATTATTGTTGGTGTTGAATATGAGTTGGCATATACATGCAAGCCATAGGCATTCCCATGACAGGATCATAACCAATTATTTGGAAAATGGAGTAGAAAGTTTTTTGGAAGTAGGAAAAAACATAACTAACAGGGAAAGGCTCCATATCATATTGACCTATTGTAATCTTCTAGTCTCCAACCTCTGCTAGATATCTTAGTAGGATGTGGACTCTAAATCCAATATTAGTATTATCATACTTCTCCTTAAGAGTGTTTTCATCAATTTTAGGCATATCATCGCTCCACCTAGTCAATCTAAAAACATGAGAAATTTCTTCCTTGGTAATTCTAGCCATATCCTTTCCATCATATGTTCTTATAGTCCTAGTAATTGTATCATAATTTGTGGCCATTACTTTAAGAAAGTCAACATCCATGTAGACATTTGGTACAATTAGCTTCCATAGGTCACAATTCCAAGGTTTACCCACTAGAATACCCATGTTTTTATTTTTGAACCAACAAAGAACAATTCCCACCCAGTATATGGAAATTTGGAGTCCTTAAAAGAACCATTCTTGTCCATCAATCCCTCAACTACTTATGGACCTTGGAAAAGTATCTAACCTTTATGTTTTACATTGGTCGAGGGTGGAAACTACTTAATAATTTCTTTAACTAAGGGTATTTTGGGTGAAAAAGCTTCCCCTTTAGATGGAGATGCTTTTGATTGTGCTTTGGGAGCCATGATACAAAAGGTATTATAGAGTAGGGTTTTCTGTTTCTTGGCTTAGATAAGGGTTTGACTCAAATTACAACAATGTAGGCTTATGTGAGAAGGTGGTGATAACCTTCTTTCCAACTCAAAATGATTCAACGTAGTCAAGGAAACCTACCTTTGAACACAAAATACTTAACTGGTCTCAAACCCTCACCAATGGGCTTCTAGCCCTCAAACCACAACACTAGGAATTATATTTTGGAGAAGTTCATACAAAGGCCTAACAAACATCAAATTATACTTCCCATAGAACCAACACAACTTTCCCAAAAGATTACAAGTGATCTTTGCAACAATGTAGAGATTCAGCACACCTTTGTTTTAGGCTACTCAATTAGCCCTGTTTTCCAAAGGAAGTACTTCCTAAACTTCAAATTTTCACCAAATCTCAATAGAAAGTCACTAATTGTGAGTCAAAACACCTAATTCTACAATCCTTTCTTAGATTCAAGACTTTTACAATGCTGGTCCAAGAAACCCTTACTTTCCATGCATAAGACCAAGGGTTTAATGAAAAACATATCCCTTAAGCTTACCAAACTCAACTAATGCCTCCAACACATCATAAATACCCTGCATAAGGACAAACAACTATTACATATACTTTCCCATCAACAATTTTACAAAACCATCTCATACCCACCAATTTCACATAAGAAAATGCCTTTATCAGCCCTAGGGCATCACTCCTTTTCTCACAACTCATTCCCCTTGACTTCTTGATCATAGAAACATCTAACCTACCCTATGAAATGTCATTCCTTTGAGTAACATGCCATGACAGTAGGAGGAATGACTTATTTCATATTTTAAACTTTAAATTGTGCCTCACTGGCTTATCACAATTAGATTTAGAAAATCAATGAGATATTCCTCTAAAATTATAGATAGACTCTCAAAATGAGTTCAGATGGAAGTTAAAACATAATTCCATAGTAAACAATGAGTTTAAAATCATGTCAAAGATTGTATGGGCCATATAGGTCTAGAAAAGTTCCAATTACTATTAAAACTATAGAATAATGTTGTATTTCAATGAGTGATTTTAATACAAAACTTCCTCAACCATAGTTCGAGACTTTTGGAGGAATTTTATATCCATTTAATTCAAATTCCAACTACTCCAACACCTATAACTATCTTTTAAAATTCTTGACCAGTAGGGAGCAGTTAGGATTGACCCACCTCACCTGCTATTGACCATTGATTTCCCTCAAAGCTTCACTTGATGACTGCTTGGAAACACTAGGCCCACCATTATACAAGGCATGCAATAGCCGCTCACTAGCCCATGAGAATATTTTAATGAAACATAATATAGAACAGGCATGTGGGGAAGGTTCAATATGTAGCCACATCTCCTAATGACCATCATTGATTTCCTTTAGATACCGCGAGCAATCTTTGATAAAGAAATTAGGCTCACCAATGCATAGGACACGTGGCTTATGCTCGCCAGCTTGTGTGAATAAAATAATAGGTAATGAAATGAAATGAGTGTGCGTAGAATGACCAAGATCTATTACAAACAATTGATTGACCATTAGGGAATTTCATATCTACACACACCGAAATAGTTAGTCTTAAAAGAGGGACCCGACTAGGTCGATGAGATAAAAACCCACAGGCATAAAGACTTAAGGCTCAAACAATTTTATCAAGAAATACTTAGCCCAACTTTAGAAAATTAATGTAATATCCCAAGATATGACAATGGATCAAAATTGACCAAAGGGATAGTTATTTCATGGGCTTTGATGGCATAGGATGTGACTTAAAACATCGAGAGCTGGCAGTAAGGGATCAATGGAAAGTTAAAACCTTCACAATGATATAAATTCAAAGGTTCTTAAAGAAAGGTCCAAGATAACATAGAACACTTGAACAATGATAGTAGACCAAAACCATAATCCCTCATATACAAACCCAATGCAAAATATGGAAAGATTTTGAGATGGAACATGAAAATTTTTTGGGGGTTCCATCAGGAAACATGAAAAAAAAAAATTTGGGTCAACATGGAAGAGTCCAAAATGTCTCAATAATTTGCATCATCACCAAAATAAAAAATGCAAAGCACAAAAAATATAAGAATAATGATATAAATAGAAGAATTGACAATATTTCATCTACCTTGTATCCATTTACCTACTGTTGGAAATTGGATTGCATAAAATGGTTTTCATTGAGGTCAACACAATACCAAATGTATGAGATGTTTACTGGAAGCTATTCCCTATCAAAGATATTTATTAGTGAATTAGTGTGTTTTTTTTTGGGTCTATATTCTACCACAAGATAAGCTATGACTTTGATATCTTAACTATGTCATTATGATTCACTCAGACAACTATATTTGGGATCTTAAGATGTTTTTTGTTGGGTCAATAAGTTATCAATGATAGAGTTTAACTTTGTACACTACAGTCATTTCTTTGCTTGTTACATCTGTGTGGGAGACTTCGCACCTTCTTATGAAGAACATTTGGATGCTATGGTTCTTATGGTTATCTCTCTAATGGTAGTATTATGGGAATATGATGTTACATCGTATTCAAAAAATTTATGACTATTTGAAGCATTTATGTTTGGGTCCCAGTCTTGGCCGACCTAACACATGTTATGTATTAAGAAGATTGAATCTACCTTGGGGATGTTTTGTATAGATCTTAGTTGACTTAATATGATGTACTACATGGATAATAAATTTGTTAATCTTATATGATGCTGACAAGAGTTCTCTTTGATGAATGAAATATACTTATATATATGAGACTCTTAGGAGAAGATAAAAAAAAAAGAGGTGTGAGTGATGCAAAAAGAAGGTGTTTTGTGAGTGTATGTGGATGGTGTGAGCCTAAATGATTTATCAGCCAACAACTAGAAAAAATATTGAGCAACTATTGGGAGAAGCAATACTACTTATATAGAGCTTCATTTGGAACTAAATTCTACATAAGAAAGGTGTATTCCATCAGTTAATACTTTTGGCAGTGAGCCATAAGTTTTTTATTCTAGCAGTAAACCATCTTTTGCACAAGAAAGGAAGATTGTGGAAATGAGTCTATTGTACCAGGTTCCAATACAAAGGCTTCATTATCCAAAAATTGATTTGACAACTTTGACTGAGGGGAAGGTACCAAAAAAGTAAAGTATTGATGGGTATGTACAGGATCATCATGGAAAAAACAAGCCCTTAAGTGGTGAAAAATTTAGAAAAATAAGAGTTAGGAAACTTGACATAACAAATTGAATAAGTTATCTATATTATTTAAAAAATATGTAAGAATAGAATCTGTAGAAAATTGAATGTAGTTTGTAAACTACTAGTTTTTTTTTTTTAAAACAATCTATTTGGTGAAAATTTGAAATTGCAATGCAGTAGTACTTAAATTTCAAGGAAAAAATAAGAAGTAGCTGTGTGTCTGACCACCCTAACCACAATAAAATGATAATATTTTTTTATAAGATTTTTGATATAAGTAGAGAACTCATGTAACAATGTGATGCATACTTTTTTGGAATTTTTTCCCAAGTAAATAATTAATTATGTATTTTTTATTACAAATTTTAAAAAATATAAAAACTCGTATGTATGACCACCTTAACTTGGTCAAAACTTCATGAAATTCAATTTTTATTTATTTAATCCTATAGTATGCAAAGCATAAAATGTGACACATGTTTCTGATTCAAAAATGTGATATCATATGAAAACTATAGATGTTTTTAATCGCCTATCAATCAGGGCTTTAGTCTTAATTCAAATAGAAAATGAATAATAATTATTTATTAAATTCAAAGTAAAGCATAATTTATATTGGTGGAAAGCTGAGAATCTCCTTTAAAAACCCTTTTCGTTTCATCAATTTTGGGTTAAAAAAAAGTCATTAGCCACATGGGCCATCATATCACTTACATATTGCAACTTTTTGGCCCATCATGATCCTGCACATACCCTGATAATGATGTTATAAGTGATAAATTACTTTTTGCAATGAAACCCTAAAAGTGACAAGTTAAATAAGGAATTTGAGTGGTCATTCTTTTTCACATTGCAAATTGAATGAGCCAAGGAGTAAAGTGTAGTTGAGAGATAAGGAGTTAGGGTTGTTGGTAAGAAAAAGTACAGAGAACAAAGCTAAAACATTGGAGTCAAAGGAAATGGTGGTATTTGATTTGTGTAGTGAAAAAATTGCAGAAATTAAGTTACAAATCAATGAATTTAACCATGAAAAGATTCAAAATTTTGAACATTCACTTTTAGTTGAGCAAATACAAAAGGTCAAGAGTCTAGGGCACAAGGGTTTAGACATTTGGAGTGAGTTTCCATACTTTTTGGATGTAGACACTATTTGGTTTTTCCTAACCAAAATTCAAGGTGATCAGATGATCTTCAACAAACCCTATGGGATTACAAAGGAAGCAATTGCAGTAATTACAGGGTTATATAATGATTGCCTTATTCCAGTAAAGAAGGTAGTGAAGAACAAAGAGGTTGAAGCCCTAATTGGAGTGACAGGAGACCAAAGGGAACTTCAAGATCATACTATAGTCAACCTTGTGATAAGGTATGTGGTATATGGCATTTCGTATAAGATTTATTTCAAAAATAGGGAAGGATCTACTATGGAAATTATTGTTTACATGCACATCAAATGGTTGAAAAGAATGAGTATTTTGACTTGTGTGAGTTATTGAGGAATCAATTAATGGAGAACATTACTATGAGAAGTAATGGAAGTTACCCTTTTTATTTTGGATCTCCAGTTATATGTTTGATGACGTATTTTCTAAAGCCATTACCATTGAAAGAGAATGTTGTTGTAAGTTATTTGTATTGGTTGGGAAGCACGTCTATTGGTACATGAAATTTCTAGCAGATAAGGAAAATATTTGTAAAGAATACTTTGCAAACAAAATAAATTTATGGAGCTCTGGTATGGTTTCTTGTCCAGTTGGGACATCTAAGGCAAGATCTTCCTCCAAGAAGAGGAAAGAAATAAGAGTCATTTCAAGTTCCCCTATAGAAATAAAGAAGTTGAAGACAAAGGAGAATTAAAAAGAAAATAAAGTAAATATTACAAAGGCATTTGATCTGCTATCAATAGATGATGTTGAAGAATATTTTACTAAAGAGAAGGTGTTGAAGATTCTTGTGCAATATGATGGACTGAAGAATATTGGAGTTGTTTGGTTGTCTCCACCAACATATGAATAAGATGACATCACATATGCCTTGGTTGTTTATATAATTCATAATGATATTTATCTAAGCAAATTGAAAAATATTTTATGGAAAGTATTGATTAAACAAAATGAAGATAGACTAAAGGTACTATCACCTAGGGAAATAGAAGAAAAAGATGAGATTCAATTGGTTGTGGAAGAAATATGTGGAAATGCATATAAGAGATTGATTGAGAGCATAAATGAATTTTAGAAATGCATCAAAAGCATAAATAGTGTTTATACATATTGTCTCTAGTGTCCTATTGCTATAAAAAACTACAAAGAAAAAATTGATGCTATTGAGCTTGAGATGGATTCTATTGGAAAAACATATAATATATTTAATGATAGGGATGGAGTGTAGAAGAAAAGGATCAATTCCTTATAGTCTAAACTTGCAAACATTCTGGTACAAAGGCTTAGTATTGTGAAGGAATTTTGGAAAGTCAATGAGATATTTTAGGAGAAGGATCGAGGTAAAGAACCATTTTTTATATCATTTTTTTGAAGACTATTTTTTGTGTAGGAAATTTTGGAGTAAGGGGGAGATAAATCTTCCTTCTTTTCCATTAATGTTAAAGGGGGAGAGAGAACATGTGAAAAGAATGGAAATCATTATAGCTCGTCAAAAGGGGAGAACTACACAGGATGTTGTTGTTGGATTTTCACATCTTGTCTTGCCATCAATGACAAAGGGGGAGATTGTTGGAAATTGGATTTTATCAAATAGTTTTCATTGATGTCAACATGATACCAAATGAATGAGATGTGTACCGGAAGCTATTCCCTATCAAAGATGTTCTTTATCAGTGAACTGGTGCACTAGTTTTTGGGTCTAGATTATACCACAAGACAAGCTATGACTCTAATATCTTAACTATGTCATTATGATTCACTCAAAGAACTATATCTGGGAACTTGAGAAGTTTTTTGTTGGGACCAGTAAGTTATCAATGATAGAGTTTAACTTTGTACACTACATTTGTTTCTCTACTTGATACATCTATACAAGAGAATCCACACCTTATGAAGAAGATTTGGATGTTATGGTTCCTAAGGTTATCTCTTTAATGGTAGTATGATGAGAATATGATGTTACATCATATTCAGAAGTTGTTTGACCATTTGAAGCTTTAATGTTTGGGTCATAGCCTTGGTTGACCTAACACATGTTATGTATTAAAAAGAGAATCTAGCTTGGGGATGTTTTGTATAGATTCTAGCTGACCTAATATGATGTACTACATGGATAAGAAATGCGTTAATCTTATATGATGCTGACAAGAGTTCTCTTTGATTGTTTTTCTTTCATCCAATTAGGCTGAACTAATTGATGAATGAAATATACTTATATATATGAGACTCTCTAGAGAATATAGAAAAGATAGGTGTGAGGGATATAAAAATAAGGTGTTTTGTGAGGTATGTGAATGGTGTGAGCCTAAATGATTTATCAGCTAAAGATCAAAATAGAATTATTGAGATACTACTAGGAGTAGTACTACTTATAAAAAGTGTCATTTGGAACTGAATTCTACACAAGAAAGGTTTATTCCATTAGTTCATACTTTTGGCAGTGAGCCATAACTTTTATATTCTGGTAGTAAGCCATCTTTTGTATCTCTAGGTTGTTGCCTTATGGACAATGAGTCCTTCTATAAGTAGTGAGCCTTAGGCCATGAGCCTTTCATAATCAGTTTTGATATTCTCTATATTGTGAGTTAAACCTCACCATGGTTTTTCCCTCATTGGGTTTTCCATGTAAATCTATTGTTATTTTGTTTATATGATGGTTTTCAATTTCTACACTTGCACTTAATGTTTAATCATTTAAGAAGTGTTAAGGATTTTTTTGGTAAATGATTTAAGAGTTTAATTTGGGGACAATTGATTCACCCCCCTCTCAGTTATCCAATTGAACACCTGCAAGGGTATCATAGGTCCTCCAAAAGAGATTATCAAACATAATGAAGCAAGCATGAGGGAACACAAAACAATCTAACAAACACATACTATCTAAAGATATAAAAGCATTATTGTAAAGACAATCCTCAAACAAATCATTAATATCCCAATCATAATCATAAGGGAAGGGAGGTAAAGTATGTAGAAGGAGTACTATTAGATTAGTATTAGGTGTCTCATTGGTAGCAAGAGCTAAGAAATTAGTTGCAAGTATAACATTGTCTTCAATATCTTTTTGGATAAGTATTAACAATCTTGTGAAATTATAGACAATTCTAGAATATCCATGTAGGATTTAAAAATAAATTACTCATAAGGGATGGTTGTTGAACCACTATCAATATATGAAACAAGAGGACTACCATTGCAAATTTTTTGAATAGGAGCAATGAAAAAACATGAGTGGGGACTTATTTTATGAGAAGAATATATATAGAATAGTTTGGAGGTGGTGGAGAAGGTGGATTTAGCTTCTAAATTTTCAATATGGTGGAGTGGGAAATGTTTAAGTTTTATTTTTGGATATGGGTGAGGGATGTTAATTTCAATGGTGGCATGAGGAAGAATATCTAGAAATATTTGGTGACTAGTGTGTTATAATGGAGTGAGTGTAATAATAGTAGTGTTGGAAATAACCTTTGTGTTAGGGTCCATCGAAGGATCCATGAATACTTGAACCCTTTTGGGGCAAGGTTCATTAGGACCATGATGAGGAATGGAAGATGCTACATTCAAAACACTTAGAGTTGGAGAAGGAGAAGGAGGTGTTACAAGTTTAGGAGGTGGTCACATGGAAGGATGATGCTCTATAGTAGCCTATTCTCAAGCCAACTTGCATTGGTGGTGCTCACATTCACACATAAGCTAGTTATGTCGATGGTGAGGCCCATGTACAACTATATTAGGAGGAGGAGGAATAATTTTCTATGATTACGGGACTATATTTACTTCTAAGATAGGAGGAAGGACAGTCTTGGTGGGTGAACTGACAATAGTGGGTTGCAATTTTTGGACAAACAAAAATTAGGACCACCCACAAAAAAAATTAGAATGGCTTTGAACAAAGGCAACCCTTCAAATTAAGGGGATTCATTCGAACATGCATGCCTTCAAATGAACCACCCCTTCAAATGAACCTGCAACCTTCGTTCGAAGGTACTCAAGAAAATGTGATTTAAATCAAACATTATATTCAATTTATTTAAACATTATCCAAAACATTATAAATTGTCTTCAACCAGATCCATAAAGGTAGTCTTTATTCGAAAAACCCTTCATTCAAAGCCCCCCTTATTCAAAGGGATCTTCGAATGAAGAACCTCATTTTTCACCTTGCCACCTTGATTGGAAAATTAAAGCCTTTTTTACACTTTCAAATCTTGATTTGGAGGTGCAAATGGAGTCAACTAGATAAACCAAGTTGGAGAACTGTAGTCCTCAAAATGAGCTTTCCAAAAACTATAAATTTGATATTTTTTTATTATTATTTTTTATTTAGTTTTACTGAACATAGGTTTTTCATCGACCATCAAGTTCTCTATTCTACACATGTGGAAAATGGTAAATAAGTGGATTTAAAAAAAATAAAAATCTACACACTAGGTATTATTTTCCTCATTCCAACTAAAAATAAATAAATTTCAATACATACAAAAAAATGAAGTGCACCTATGTCTAAATTGTAATTGGTTTGACTCCAAAACATAATTAAAAGAAAAATATTCAACAAAACATTATGTTATGAAATGAAAGCACTAGATATTGGTGTTACCAAACTAAATTCAAAACAATCAAAATTTTATCCTTCATAGAAGAAAAGTTATGCAGAACAAAGTACACATCACTTTTTAAAATGTTTTTTTACTATTAAAAACTAGTTATCAAAAGAGATGAAAAATTATAATTTAATTTCAATTTTTTTAAAACTATACATTTAAAATCTACAAACAAAAAATCACAAATCACTAGTTTGCATCATCTTCTAATTCCTAATAGTTTACCTATGATAGGTGTTGGAAAGTGAAGACTTTTCTCAAAATGTTGATTTCAATGTCAAGTTTGGCCAAAAAGTGTAACCCATTATTGTGGAATGACCCTAGTAGTAGAGGTTGAGAGATCTTGGGTGTACATGATGTAACCTATGTCACTAATGTCTTTCCTCTTTCTGTCATGGGGGTAGTCAGAGGAACATGAGGTACCATTAGGAGATGATGTATAGGATATCCATGAGAGGATTCCCATCCAAGGTTATGCTTTCATTTTCCTATTGGAGAGGTAGGTCGAGAAATAAAATGTCATTTGGAAGGAAAGAAACATGTGGAGAAGATCTCAACAACATATGTTCTTTTCCTCAAATTGTTGTGTTGACATGTAAACAAAAACAAGGCACTATTGGAGGTTATCCGACCTTATGGGGAATTGGAGGTCAAACCAATGGAGTTCACTCTTATCCTTATCCAACAAAGGAGGTGTGGGGACAAAATAATGCTATTGTAGTTGGGTGACAATGGTAGGAGTGACCATAGGGGAAGAAGGAGATGAAGAGGAAAACCCTATATAGATCAATTTTAAATTTTAATAATATTACTATAGAAATCTTCCATGAGGTTTTGAAATTCCTAGTTTATTAGGCCATAAATGATCAAGGCAGAAGCTAACACGAGAGACAAGTGTTTTACATTGAGTGTGCTAGATTATATGCACGATAAATTTTTGAAGAAGTTTTAAGTATTTATGAATCAACAATGTTATTTTTATGGAGCTTAGCCAAGGAACCCAACTTCATAGAAAATCAATTAGATTTAGGAGTAATAGAAAAATTATTTAAACACACATAGGTCCATTTTCAATTGACAAAGTGACAAAACCCATAGTTGGAAGAGATAGACCATTATGTGTATGTATGGTGACTTGGGATTCATCATAATTCTCTTTATGGAATTTGTTGATAAAGAGGATATCCTCTATAATGGTAATGAGAACACCATTAGTCGTTTTATTGTTGAAATGAAAAGGTATGTAGAGAGGTCCATCCTCTATACCAATCAATAGTTTATTAGATTAAAACAATATGGTAGGGATATTGATGTCCTATGTTTGAAATGATTAGGGACAAGAATCTACCATATTTACTATGTCACTACTAGAATAAGAGACTCAAAATTAGAAAGAGAAGCATCAATCCCAATAAAATTAGATGAATGTGAAGGAAAAGGGTTGGTGAAGATTTGTAAATTTTGGTTCAACTTTACTTCTAACTTGTTCATCTTTTTTGTTATATCACGAATCTAGATAGAAATTGAATCAATATGGTCTTGTACACCAAGTGGAAAAAATTTATGCATATCTTAGTATCATGTCCAATGAAGTGGTGAAATTGAAAAAAAGCACTTGGGTCATAGAAAGTTGAAAGAGGGTTAATTAGAGGTAATGTTATTATGTTATCTTTTATTATTTTTTTCATCACACTATATAATGGTTCAAATAGTTTAGTAAACTATCTATTCTTCTTAGGTGTACTATAGAAGGGACATTATAAGTTTCTGATGTGCTTATTATATTTATGTTTTGGAAGAATTTTTTTCCTTATAATTGTGAGTGTTACCTAATTTTTTTAATAGCTCAATTAGGTAGAGCTTTTGTGATTTTCAAATGAAAAGAAAGGTACATTTTTATTTCTGCTACATTTCATTCATGCGCGTAAACAAAATTAGAAAATTACATTACTAGATTTAATTTAAGCAAATGTATATAATATAGGAAATATTACACAATATTTTTTTAAAAAGTAGTCTTTATTGATTATGTAAAAGTATAATGTCTCACACAAGCCATGAGACTAGATATTTTAGTGCAAATGAAAGAAAATAATATACATTTATAGATTTAAAAGAAAAATAATGCACATATAAGAAAATAAGACCTATCATTACTTGAATGATTGGTCTCAGCTAAGTTTCCTTGCATCATCTTAAGTCTTTCACTTGTCCTGTGTCCAACTTTTTCTCCCTTGTTGCTCCTAGTTTTCTACATCTAAGAGAGAGAGAGAGTGTTGTTAGAGAAATGAAAGGTCTCTAGTCAATACATGCACATACATCTATAAACATATAATTTGATCTTCATGTGCACCAACTAACATACCATAAATGTCCAAGAAAACAAGAGAGTTATCAAAAAAACTTATCATATGCTATGTTTTATCTAACATGTTTTCTTCTTGTGTTGGTATAAGTGAAATTATTGTTTCTATTTTGATTCATCTGATTAAAGAATGTGGAGAAAAAAGTGGCTTCCATAAGGGTTGATCCCAACATGCATCCTTTGTCTCTTAGATGGGTATGAATATAAGTCCATAAATAAAAGATGCAAATAGCTAGTGGTAGTCTTACATTAAAAAGGTACCTGTATAACATGGCAATGAGTTGATAGGAATTTATAGAAATGAAGGGGTTTTCAATAGAAGCTTGATTCCAAACCATAGATATATTGTAAGGTCAAGCATGTGAAGCCAGATATCAATACAAAGCCTAGGTGCCAATACTAGCTCACTGTCATGAAGGAGGAGTACTTATTCAATGGAACCATGATATGAGAGGGACAATCATAAATATTAAATGCCATGCATTATGTTTAATGATAGTAGCAAGTAAATAGACACAATCACAATGATGACATTGAGTTCATTTTTTCAAGAAATAGTCACAGGTGTCCTGGTTAATACTATGTTAAGTGATAGATGAAGAAAAATTACATGCTTATATATATGCTTAGCCAAAGAGAGCACATATGTGACTAGTAGACAATCTGATGAAAAAAAGATGAGCAAACAATCATGAGTCATGGTAGAGGATTAAAATTTTCCATAGTGAATTCAAAGGATAGCCTTGATGCTAGTTAGACAATAATCTCTATGATAGTCCAATAGCAACTAGCTAGGAGATGGCAGTCACAGTAAAAGTAGTAGCACTCCTAGTAAGGTAGAGCAACCAATAGAAAATATAACAGTAAGGAGAAAGTACAATCACCATAGTATTGGAAATGTAACCCACTTGAATGAAATTGAGAGCATGTTCCTTAGTTTTGTGTAGTCATAACAATGGAAGACAATCCCCTATTTATAGAGGAGCAGTAATGACAATTAGGGGAATGATAGTCACCTCAAGCCTAAACAAGAAAATTGACCTCTGTAGTCATTGTGAAAGAGACATCAATCATGAATGTATTGAAAACTTGTTTAGGAAAACATCAAGCAAAAGATATCGCATGTGGATTGTGAAGGTCATTTTTTTCAAGGGAAAATTATCTATTACTACAACATAGAGAAACCTCTTGAAGAGGGAAAATTACTATAAACTATTAGTGAAACATGAAGTCTAACAGTGGCATTGAGGATTGTTTTAATTTTTCTTGCTACAGGATCTCTTCAATCAAGCATATGCAAATGGTATTACTTCAATGAGATATGTGTTTGTTAGAAGTAGCGGAGCCAAGTGGAGAGCTAGTAATTGACAATATTTTAAGAAATCACCATGAAACAAGTGAAAATGCTTATACAAGAAATGCAAACTTTCGTTCATTGTGAGGGGTTTGGATATAGAAAAGAAAATATGAAGAAAATTTTAGCCACAACATAAATTGATGAGCTCATGAATTTTTGCAAGGTTTAGACCCAACACATAAGGTTGTTACTATGTGTACCATATAAATTGCATACAGACCTAGAGCGTCCTTTAAATGAAAACTAAACCTTTTAACTCCTATACATGTAGCCATGGCATAGAATGCAACGAGAGATGAATAAAAGGCTTGAGTTAAACAATACATTCACAACAAACATGTAGGAGAATGTGACAAATGATTAAAGATACTGAAGTAAAATACATAGTAGAGCACAAAAGGACTTGAGAATGTTCATTATTTCTGCATAGTAAACTCAAAACAAGTAATGCTTTCACTATTTTTGCAAAAAATGAAAGTGAAGAGCCAAAATATGTTTCCAAAATCCTTACCCAAGCTTCAAGAGGTTGTTTTTTTTTAGAAAAATGCAAGAAAGGCCTCTAAAATCATAGAAATTATCATGGAAATCTTGTGCAAGGATCCCATAAAACCCTAGTGTTGACTCCATGAGTTTCTAGAAGGGTCTAGCAACAATGAGAAGCCAAACTTTTCTTTTTGCATTATTTTTTTATTTAGGGTTTGCAACCCTAATGAAGCCAACATAGGGAAATGGCATTTTTTTTCCAACCCAGGGAAGCTTCTAGCTCCTTTTTTGGTGCAACTGCTCAGAATTTGATGGATATAGTCACTTGTGTGACTCATTTGTAGTCAATTCTTACTTTCTTTTCTACTCTATGACTTTTGTGAGTTCTTTGGAGAAAATACAGTATTTTGTAACTCATTTTGACATGAAATTCAGTGAAGACCTTTGATATTAGTGATTTGATGTTTTTCCATCTTATCTTTTCTTTATTGTGTGCACTATTGATTTGATCAAGTTATTTGTGAGGTATCATCTATTTCCTTATAGATTTGTGTCATGTTTAGCACCCTTATGAAAAAGGTATAGTATTGTAGGTTATAATCTATGTCAAATAATGTAAGTTGCTCTTAGTTGTGAAGTCTTCTTCCTCCTAAGATTCTAACATTAGGACCTCTTTATAAACTACTAATGCAAGATAAGTTGTGCAAGTCTATTTCAGTCATTGTGAACAAGTGCATATAATCTAAGTCTCAAGTCCAAATAGTGTTTAGGTGCATCACAATATGAGTAGTTATTTTAGTTTATGTTATCTCCTAACCTTTTCCCCTCCATGTTTAGTAGATTAGTTTTAGGTGAGTACCAAAGGAATCTGACCTTCTCTAAAGGATTGGATCTCATATAAGGAACCTGCACCTTGGGATCATTCCCATGTTTTCACTAGATTGTTGAATTTCAAATTCAATAGGGTGAAAATCTAGGAGATAACAATTTTGGCATGCCCAGTGGGACTATCGAATCAAATAGTTTAGAAATTACATGTTTATTGTGGGTTTCTTATATGCAACAAGAGAATTTTAGGCCTTTTAGAGGTTAACATTAGCATATCATGGTGACTCTGTGTACCATTGCGTCATTGAGAACTTCAAAATATTGAGAAATTTGGTGTTTATCTTAATATTAGTTAGCCTTTGGAGGTAGTGCAGACATCACCATGGCGACTCTCGTCTTATAACAACTATTTTCAAAAGTCTAGATACCTACAAATAAATGAGGTTTGGTGTCTAGGCTTTCTTTTGCTTCATGTTATACCTTTGCAATGTCTAGTTATCAATAGTATAATGGTTTTTCACCTCCATTTCATGAGATTCCTACATATTTTCCCTCTTACCAACCATATCACACCAAACAACTTGTTGGTTTTATTTCAAATAACCCTGTGACAACAAGTTACCATCATTCTCATTATGTTTCCCACCCTCCTACTCCTACTTAGTCTCAATATCAGCCAATACATGCTTATATTACATCACAAGAGGTCATTTTTATACCAAACCAACATGGTTGTTTTAATAGCCAGCCCCAAAATGCCAAGAACAAAGGGACTAGCAATATTGAAAACATATTGTTTAATTTCAATAGATATTTGGATGATATCAAGAAGGAGCAAGATTTTTATATGCAACAAGAGGAGCTTACTCATTAAGTGGAGGTACAAAGGTATGAGTAGGAGTTGCTTG
>VDFB02329860.1:0-13482 GCA_007258455.2 Sequoia sempervirens
CCTGCTATTGCATGATCATAGAAGCCTTAACTGAAATGGCATAAGGGGAGATAGGGTAGGTCACCTTCGGTGCTATTCCCCCATTCTTGTATTTAACATAGGTGTGATAGAATAGGTTTGTCCTTGGAGGAAGCAAAATAATAGGGGTAGGACAAAAGTGATCTAACGAGTAGCCCCCACATGACACCAGAGTTTTATATCCAGTGTCATACACAACATGCATACAACCTTCATGATAAAACTTCAAACACTTATGAACTATCAAAGTGACTAGGTTCATGGAAACTAGCAATGGGATGCCTAGCTTCACTCTAAATAAGTCTGACCCTAGATGATATCAAAAAGAGAATTTACAATCTTGTTCCTACCAGGACTAAGAGGGTGATGAAACCAATTGGAGGGGCTAAGAGTCTGTCGTGTGTATGTATTGTGGTTTCCAACTTTTCATATTCCTCCCTATGTAGAAAATTTAGTAAAAAATTCTCCTACATTACTACATTCACACGACTCATAGGGTCAACTAGAACACTAGTCACAATATTCCCATTGATGTGAGTAGGAATGTATAGAGGAGAATGATGTTTGTTCATGTTCATAGGAAATTCTTGCAATGTGAAAGTTATAGTTGGTGATTCAGTTGTAGGTTGCACGAGAGGAATAGGCGTAAATGAAACCATGTTTACATAATTCGAGAGTTCAAGGGAAGCAAAACTAGGAGGTTCAACAATTAAGTTTGTAGATTGATATGTAAAGGGGTTCATATAGATCTACAACTTGCTATTCCCCTTTGCAACATAATTATTTGCATTTTTGTCCCCCATTGAGGTAGATAGTACTATCATTAATGTGATTCTACATATTATGATGCAAGTGCATGCATCTTTCGATATCATGTCCAAGGATTTGATGGTACTGGTAGAATGTGTTCTCTTCATACTAGTCAGGGTAAGGTTCAATAAGGGGTCAAGGATTTGGAAAGGTTATAAATTTGTCTTTTAGTAACTTCTTTAGAATAAAAGTGTTTGATTTTGATAACTTTGTGAACTATCTATTGCATTTGAGCCCTTTGTCACTAGACGCAACAACTACATTCGCAATAGATTTACCCTTACCAAATATCGACACAATAGACCTACCCTCAAGATGGGAATGTGAGGAAGATCCCCAAATTGGGGAATCGTCTACTGGTATTCTCTCAATGTAGCACAAATATGTGCAAAAGAGGTGTATTTCATCAAAGAAAACTGTAACTTAGGGAAAATATTAGGTTAGCATTATAAGGTATAAACAAACTAAACCCTAGCTAAGCAATGAAGAACAATGGAGTTAGAAAACATAAAAACAAAGAACAATCTCACCAAGTCTTCATGTCCTCCATGAATCACCTTCATTGCACCTTCTCCATTTGCTACAAGTTGATGTTTGCCCTCAAATTTTTGATGGAATAGCTTGCAGGCTATAGCAATCGAAAATAGGGTTGTATTAAAGGCACCATTGGTGTGGTGCCGTATTCAAGTATACATCATGCAGTGAGTTGCAGTATAGAAATTTGGGGTATTGATGGGAGTAAGTTTTGCTTTTGGCCATTTTGGATGAATGGCCAAGATTGTCAGATGAGAGATGCCCTAAGATCAATGGCTAAAATTAGATGTGACAACCCACAATTAGGGTTAGGGAAACATTAGGTTAAAATTTGAAATAAAGGGTTGAGATTTGATTTAGAAAAATCAAATCAATGGACAAGGTTGCATGTGACAAGGAGAAAAGGCTGGAGATTCAAATAATAATTTAAAATTATTTGATTTAAAGATTGAGTTGACCTTTTGAATTAAAAATTAATTTAATTCAAAAGTGGTGGGACCATGTGATAGTAAATAATTAATTTAAATTATTTACTTGGAGAGAAAATTGGAAAGTGGACAATTTTAAATAAATGATTTTATTTAAAATTAGAAAAAGCCTAGGTGGACAACAATTAAATAAATTAAAGAATTTATTTAATTATAAGAATACATTAAGAAATTAATGACATATTTAAATAAATAAATAAAATTTATTTATTTAAATAATCAGGATGAAATAATGGACAAGTGATAATTAAATAAATTTATGAATTTATTTAATTATAGAGGGACATAAGACATTAATGATGTATTTAAATAAAATAAATGTAATTTATTTATTTAAATAGTCAGGACGAATAAAAGACATGAATTAATTAAATAATTAAGAATTATTTAATTAATAGTTGAATTTGGACCATGGTACATAATTAAATATTTTAATTATGTTGAGAAGAAATATGGAGAAAATAAAGTTTTACAGGCCTAGGTCAATTTTATGTGTCTACATTTTTCCCCTCTTTGTCATAATGTAGCTCATCAAATTGTGACAAAGAAAATTCAGTATAGAATATGCCCCAGTGAAGGTATGAAGTATTTATGCCCCCTCCGGAAAATTTTTAAATTTTGAGCTGACGCTAGAAAAATTTGGAAAGTGTCTCAATAAGTCAATTCGATGTCCAGAAAAATAATGGCGCGATGAGATTTGAATTTTGACATGTTTAAGGAAATCAAAAGGTCAGTCAAAGTTGGTCAAATGAGCCTCCAGTAATAAAGCTGCAAAAAAACCCAAAATTTACCCTATAAATAGGTTGAATTTGGGTGAAAAGTCAATTCATTCACTTTTTCCTTTTGAGAATTGAGAGCTCAAAGCCAAAAGACATCATGCAAAGATGGTGATTCTAGTGACTGAGCATTGTGGATGTTGAGTGTGGACCTTCTGATGGCCAGACGGCGCAGAGCCACCGGTATGTACCATATTCCTGCTTTGTAATTTTCTCATTTTACGTGTGTTTTTAGGCATTAAAGTTAAGACAATAGATGTGTCATGACACATCTGTGTTTGTGAAAGACAAAATCGTGTTTGCATCACATACATTTGATGCATTGCGACACAAATGCAGAGGTCAAGGTAGGTCTAGGTTTACAATGATGCATTCATGGGCTAGTGAGATGCAATCGTCGAATCGCAATGGAACTGCTAGGTTTTGGAATGCAATTGCCAAATTGAAGTGAAAATGTTAGACTATGTGACACATTTGTTTTACAATGATGCAACTGATGGAGGGATTGATGCAAATGCTAAAGGATGATGCATCTGTGATATTTTGTGACGTAATCATCATGCCAAGATACATATGCCTAATGAAATGATGCATTTGACTTTGACTAGGGTTGACTTAGTTTAGGCTTTGTTTCTTAGATACTTTTGATTAGATAGATGATAATGATGATGTTCAATAATGTGCTAATTCCCATTTCTGCATGTGCAGAAAAAATTACCACCTATTTATGCTCAGGAGTTTAGGCCAGTGACATATGCCTTCAGAGATCGCTTGCGAGATAGGGAGTGAAGGTGACTGATGTAGTTAGGATTGTACTATGTGACCTATATGCCCATTATTTTGGAAAATAGGGGTCTTCTGATAGCACTAGCAAAGAGGTGGCATTTGGAGACCTATTCATTTCACATGCTGATGGGAGAGGCTACTATCACTCTAGAGGATGTTTACAGGATTCTACGCATTCTGATCAGAGGAGAGCAAGTGGTCTATGATCCACACCAAGTACTTTAGGCTTTGACAGAGTATTATGAGCCTGGTGATGTCGTGTATCTAGGAATTGATGGTTACGACATCAGGTGGGAGTTTATGGCTGAGCGGTACACACGATGGGATGCTATGCTATGCACTTTGATTTTTAGTGTGTTGATTCTTGATCGCCACGATCATGGGTTTCCTATTGGATGGGGAGAGGTGCTCATCAAGATGAGATGGGACAAGACTGTGTGTTTGCATGGGGACCATGTTTACTCGAGATGTTATATCATTAGTTGCATGAGGTGGCCTACAAGGAGGTGAGTAGTATTAGCTATGGGACTACCTTATTGATGATCTAGGCCTTGGAGCATATTCCCATTTTTCTTCCACCAATTCAGAGGTTACAACTGGCCGAGGGTATGTCATATTTTTACTTGTATGTGGGCACATTGCAGCAGACCAAAGTTGGAGACACAGGATTTTGGCACCATCGCATTGACACACTAATGGAATTTTTCGGAGGCCATACAAAGATTATGCACAATGGATAGGAAAGGGTGATCATCTTTCTTTTTGTCGATAGTTTAGATACCTAATTGGCCACACGGTTTAGTCTTAGTTGATCATTGAGATGTACCTTCCACAGTGGGTATTACATTAGTTTAGGGAGCAATAGGATGTTCTTGTGGGGACTGTAGAGTATGCTCGTTCATCTTGGGAGACCATGTGGGGGCCAGCCATATCAGTGCCACTAGCAGAGTAGTAGGTAGATGGATTGGTTGCACAACAGTGAGCTTGGAGCAGGGATCCTACGGATCCGGGTACTACAATGGATTATGATGCCTGGTGGAAGACTCACAAGATAGCCATTAATGGGTCAGATCTCGTCAATCTCCGTCATCATCAAAATCAACTCCGAATCCGCATCAAAATCAGAAATCGAAAGATCAGCGTCATCGAGAACAATCAATCATCAAAAAATCTCGAAAATCGTCATCCATCCATCCGAAATCGGAAAAATCTTCCGAGATCCCACAATCGTGGGAGAGGAGGCATTGTATGCCAATGGAAGGGAGGAGGAAGTTGATGGAGAGGAGGATATTAGAGGAGATGATGAGGATATAGATATCGATGGAGATGATGACATGGATGAGGCTAAGAGAAAGATGAGGGAGTGGATGGTAGATGGGGAGGAGGATGTAGCCAGGAGGCCACCACTTCCTTGATATGCAATAGTTGTTCAGAGGTTGGAAGACATACATAGCAGATTGGATGAGGCCTCAACACATATCAAGAACCTACACGAAAACTTACAGGTTACAAAGGTGGAGCAGGACTAGGCTATGATTAGGCAGTAGGAGGCATAAAGATGGTGTTCTAATTTTTCTCAGTTATGTATAGGACTAGTTGGGGAGATTGCTAGGGAGTTAGCTAGGGTTAGTGCTAGTTGGGGTCAGTATTGGATGCTATATGAGATGGTAGTGCCAACATAGCACTGGGAGCCTGGTTTGTCTTAGTCTCAGAGGAGGACAGGGAGTGGCAGCAACTGGAGCCACAAGAGTTGTAGCTAGAGCACTGTGGGTGGTTTCACTTCATTAGGATAGTCCTATGGGCATAGGTCTCATCATAGAAACAAACACTTCTTAGGCCAAAGATCTAGCCATAGTCATGGATCATCAACTATAGGACACAGGTCACAACATAGCTAGCCGCCTGTTACTGATCCATCAACCTCACAAACTCAGCCTATCATGCCTTCACAAATACTATCAGTGCTAGTTACAAAGCATCGATCACCTTGGTCTTCACCTCGAGAGGATGAGGAGAGCACTTCTTAGGGCCTTTATTATCTTGTCATCTTGTCATTATGTTTGAGACATTTGATATATTGACTGTCAAGCCTGCAAGCTCTATTTTTGGGATACCTCGAGACTCTATCCTATGACATGATTTTGAGATTATATATATGATGCAATTTTGGCGTGGACTATGTATTATGTGTTATGTGATGTTGTATGATGTTATTATGCTTATGTGATGTGATTTATGTGATTATTCCTATGATGATGCCCTTATATGTTATGTGATGTATGAATTTATGATGTTATGTGATGTATGAATTTATGATGAGATGTCATGATGATACTATGTTATGTATGATGGTTAGTCTATGATGATGATGATGATGATGTTCTATATGTATGCATAATGTTTTATATGTAATTCCATGTTTATGATTATGGATGCATTGGTGTATTGATTATGTAAGTATGGATAATGTGATGTATGATGCTTTACTGTATGATGTGTATGCATTAATGATATGGGAAATGTTATGAAAATTTTTAATGTGCTTAAATGTTATGTGAATGAAAATGGATGAATGCAACTGATATATGTATGCTAATGATGTAAATTCCCATATGTGAATGGATTAAATATCTGATGTACTAATGCAATGTCAATATATGATCATGTATGCATTTATATTTTTTTGTATATCATAGGATATTATCAGGAGGTGAAAGAAGAGAAATGACCAGATAGAAGGAGATGGATGTTTGATGAAAATCAAGGTGATGTTTTCTTCAAACCAATTAGGTTCAATTATCCTTCAAACTCTCAAACCCAATCTAGGGTTACTTCCTTCAAAATCTCACCAAATTACTTGTAGGTCAGCAAGCCCACTTCTTCTCTTATATCTTTTAGAGAAGTTCATTAAGGGACTTGACTCCACAACTTTCAGAGACCCATTTTTCTCGCATTCAACATATCAACTTGGTGCAATAGGTTGTTTTGAACATCTTGCTTAAAATTGTCCTTCAACGTTGTTCCTAGGCCAAATTAGGCCTCTTTTCCAAAGGAGGTACTCAAAATACTTCACACCAAACTTGAAACTCTTCACCAAAAGATCCAACTAGTCACAAAACTCACAATTCTACCATTAGTTTCCATAGATCACTCCAATTTTCTACTATCCCAAGCAAAAACCAATAATTTCAATCCTAGCAATCAAACTTGCTTAAATAGGACACGTGCTAAAACCATCCAAACACTATCACCCTACCCTAAAACTAAGAAAATATTAAATAACACTCATAAAAGGCCCATTCCACCAAACTACAAAATTTTCCTATGGTAGAATGGCCTATTCTGACATGATTTTATTCAAAACCCTAGCAAATCCTATCAATCTGTACAACCTTCAAAAAATTGGCTTTATCTCCTACAAATTTGAATGAAAATCACTCCAAATAGATTCAAATAAGATCTAATACAAAGGCACACCACTTCACATTGATTTCACATGTTTATCTTACTATACGGAGCCGTCCAAAGTATACCAAAACACATAACACATAAAATCACACAAAAGAGAGCAACAATGCTTTGTTTCTCCAAATCTTCAAGCAACCAACCTACCTCGATGATTATGGAGGATTTTTAAACATGTTTACAAGTTATACCAATTTTCTACAGCTATAATTTGAAAAGATGACCGTTCATCTTCCTCTAACCAACAAAAATGACAAAAAGTGTATAGTGAAACTTTTGCAAAGTTGCTACATTATTGACAACATTTGAACACAACCCCACTAGGACCCTAAATGATTTCATTTACATCAAAAATTGGTCAAATTGACCTTATTACAACATGTAATGACTCAACCCTATCCTAGACTTCAAAATGCACATACAAACCAAAATTTTCAAGGGTGCTCCTGCACCATTCAACTGGGGAGGAAAATATTTCATCCTCCTGATGAAATGAGTTCTTGGATTCAAGTACCATGCTATTTTATATCATCTTCAGTCATCCACTAAGCATCCTCAATTTTTAGATCTTTCCATTTAACCAAATAATCATTATACACCTTCTTCCTAGTTCTATTGACCTCTCTTGTATCTACTAGACCATCAAGCTTCATTGGTTGAATAAGAGGTAAATCCTTGACCCATTCATCATATTCAACATCTGTAGTACCTACAACATCATCTGCATTCACAAAACCTTTAAAAGGATACAAATCAACAACATTGAAAATGGGATAAATGACAACTCCTGGAGGTAGCTCAATTTCATAAGCATTCTGACCAAACTTGTGCACTATCCTGTAGGGGCCTATCTTCTTCATCATCAGTTTAGTGTATTTTCCTTTTGGAAGTCTTTATTTCCTAAGATGTGAAAGTACCAAATCACCAACCTTGTATTGAACATCTTTTCTTTTTAAATCTTCCTTCACCTTATACTTCTCCACACTCTTTCTCAAGTTCTCCTTGACCTGATCATGAATATATTTCATAGAAATAGAAAAAATTTCCCCTACTACACTCCTTTTATCCATGTCTCTTAGATCTCTGAGTTCATAAATGCCTCTAGGATTCATCCCATAGACCACTTCAAAAGAAATTTTCCCTATACTTTTGTTTATAGAGTCATTGTATGCATACTATTTTTGAGGAAGTACAATGTCACGTGACTCACCATGCTCCTTAGTTAGAAACCTCAACAAGTTTCCAAGAGACCTATTAACAACCTCAGTTTGACCATCCATTTGTGGATGGTATGTTGAACTGAATTATAGATTAGTACCCAACTTTTTCCACAAGGTCCTCCAAAAATGACCTAGAAACTTTGAGTCTCTATCAGACACAATACTCAAGGGTAGTCCATGAATCCTCATAATTTATTTCAAAATAAAACTAGAAACATGAGAGGCATAATTAGTACTCCTACATGCAATGAACTGGACCAATTTATTGAATCTATCTACTACCACTTAAACACTATCATTCCCTCTTTGTGTTTTAGGCAAACCCCAAAAAAATTCCATGCTTATTGACTCCCATGGATGGTTAGGAATAGGTAAAGGTTGATACAAACCTATATTATAGCTTGCCCCTTTGGCTCTTTGACAAATTCCACATCCTTCTACAAACCTTTTGACATCAACATGCATTCTAGGCTAGTAATAAAACCTCTTGACTTGCTCCAAATTTTTTTCAAAACCAAAATGCCCACTCAAGCTTCCACAATGCTTTTCCCTTATCAATTTTTCCCTCATGGAGCACTTAGGCACACAAAACTGAGCCCCTTTGAATAAAAAACCATTTTTCAACATAAAATCTACATATTCACTATGAAAACTATCTTGAAACTGACTGCAAACAACATAGTCATCTCTGAAGTCATCATCATGCTCATACATACCCTTTAAGGAATCTATCCCAATGCTTTGAATTCGTACCTCTTGCACCATCATAGATCTTCTACTTAGGGCATAAAAAACCTTATTTTCTTGTCATTTCTTGTGCTTAATTGAAAATTTATAGGCCTATGTAGTAGAAATTACTCCATCTACTTCATGTGCCTCTGATTCAACTTGTCTTAAGTATTCAAGTAACATAATGCATGGTTATCTGTGAACACCACAAACTCCTTTGGCAAGAGATAATGTCTCCATTTCTTGAGAGACTAAACCATAGCATAAAGTTCAAGGTCATATGTTGAGTAATTTAGTTTGGAATCATTTAGTTTCTCATTGAAGAAGGCAACAGGTTTCCCCTCTTGGCTCAAAACTGATCCTATAGCAGACCAACTTGCATCGCATTCCACAGTGAAAAATTTATCAAAATCAGGGAATGTGAGAGTAGGCATTTTTTCCACTCTTGACTTTAGATATTCAAAGCTTTTATCTACATCTGTAGTCCAACAAAACTTATTCCTCTTCACCCCTTTAATGGTATCAATCATTGGTGCACATATGTGATTGAATTTCTTGATGAACTTTCTATAGAAACTAGCTAATCCATGAAAACTCCTAACTTCTCCAATTGAAGTAGGTGTTGGCCAACTGAGCATGGCTTCAATTTTTCTAGGATCCATCCTCAAAGTCCCCTCTGATATCACAAACCCAAGGTAGACAAGTTTCCTCTTCAGAAACTCACACTTTTTTAGATTGATCATTAACTTCTTCTCATTGAGCTTATTCAAGACCTTATCAAGGTGGTCCAAGTGATCTTCTCTTGTTTTACTATACACAAGGATTTCATCTAAGTACACCACCAAAAATATACCTATGAAACTCTTCAACACCTCATTCATTAGTCTCATTAATGTACTTGGGACATTTGACAGTCCAAATGGCATCACTAGCCATTCATATAAGACTTCATTGGTCTTTAAGGTGGTCTTAAACTCATCACCTTCCCTTATTCTGATATGATAGTATCCACTTTTTAAATCAATCTTTGAAAAGTACCTAGCACTAGCCAAACTATCCATTAAATCTTCCATCCGAGGTATAGGGAACCTGTACCTAATGGTGATCTTATTTATTGCTCTTGAGTCATTGCAAAGTCTCAAATATCCATCCTTCTTAGGGGCCAATACTATTGGTACAACACAGGGACTTAAGCTCTCCCTTATCAATCCTTTATCTAGTAGCTCCTGAACTTGTTTCTAGATCTCATTCTATTGAGGGGTCATCTTGTATGTTGCCTTGTTTGGCAGACTTGCACCCAGTATCAAGTCAATATGATGACTCACATCTCTAATAGGAGGAAATGCATTAGGAAAATATCTTGTTCCAATATGTTCATACTTTTCTAAAAAATCCTAAACTTCACTTGGAACCTCCACTTGATCTGCTGCAACATTAGAGATTGGCTTTCCCACAATTGCAAAACCAACTTTTTCCTTCTCTAGGTCTTTCAAGAACACCTTTTCTTTGAAAACCATTACACTAGGACCCTCATGAACTATACTATTATATTCTTGCATATGAGACAAGGTATATGGAACACCATCCTTCACTATTACATACTCATTCTTATATCCATCATGCTTAGCCTTCTGCTTGAATGCCAAGGCTCTCGTCTCAAAGGAGTAATACATCCATTAACACAATATCACAAAGGTCTTGCCTGAGTAAGGTCCCATGGTGTCCTTACCCAAACCTGCACATTCACAAGCACTTGCTACCCCTTATTGAGCCATGAGATCTTATAAGGATTTGGGTGAGGTATTCTTTTCATTTTGAGTTTCTCAATCATTTATAAAGACACCATGTTATCTATTGAACCAGAATCAATGATGACTGTCCATACCTTTCCTTGAGACTTGCATGTTGTCTGAAACTGAGCTTTCCTTTAAGGGGGTTCCTTGGTGGTTGGCCCTTTAATTAGTGTTCTCCTGATCATTAAAGCCTCTCCTACTTCTGGTGTAGTATGAAGGGAAGGTGAGTTGACACTTTCTTCATCCTCCTCTTGAACAAGTTGTGTCCTCCTTTCTCCACTATGAGAACTTCCAACTTATTTTTTCGCACTCCAAGCATATGGCTCATATTATGCCAGCAGTTGCACACCTCTGTAGCTAGTACAGGTCCCCTTCCTGGTTCATTAAATCTTCCCCTACCTCTTGGCCTTCTTCCTATAAAATTTCCTATTATTTCTCCACTAGACTCATGACTAGTGTTTTGTTCATTTGGGCCTCTTTATGAGCCTCTTCCACTAGGGTTACCTATGCCCCTAAATCTCTTTCCTCTTCCCCTTGATTTTTTTTCTCCGCCTCTTTGTTCTTCAACTCCTTAACTGCTGTGAAAGCACCTCTATGGTCCTGTAGTATAGAAGTGCATGATTTCATCTTGGACTGAAGACCTCAACCATTCAAGAAGCCCAACCTCCTTTCATTTTCAATATGGCTTGATCTTATGCCAAGTTTATGAAATTCTTCAGTGTATGCAATCACATCCAACTCTTTTTGCTTCTTTAAATTTTTGTAATCTTTCTAAAATGGCTCTTGTTCTATAATCAACATGTACTGTCTCTCTTTACCTTTGCCACCATCTTGTCCCATGAATTCATCTTGGACTTACCCATATTTGTCCTCTCCTCTTGGGTGTAATTCCACCATGTTAGTGCTAGTCCCTTCAACTTGGTTTTGGAAAACTTGACCTTCTTATCTTCAACTATCTCTTTGAACTCAAAATAATTATCTAAGGCATCTATCCATTCAGTCACTTCTTCAACATCTATTTTTCCACCATACATATGTAGCTCCATTTTCACATCTTGTTTCTCTCCCTTCACAGCCTTAAGCAATTGTAGAAATTTCCTCTCTTTTGGATCCATTTGTCCTTGGGATCCTCCTGGGGTGTTCTCCTCTTCACCCTCTTCCTCATCTTCAGAGTCACTCTCCTATCTCTCTTCTCCATTGCTTCCATCCTAGATTCCATGGCTTCTTGAGACTCTCTTAGGGCTCTCAACTCCCTAGCAACAACAACTAAATTACCTTTCGAAGGCATTTCCAATGCTTTGCCTTAGAACTTTTCAACTTTTCTTCTTCCAAATCCCAAACTTCTTGAAAATGGTCTCAGCCTAAGCTCTGATACTACCTGATGTAGAGCGAGGTGATATTTTCTTCAAACCAATTAGGTTCAACTGGTATTCAAACTCTCAAACCCAATCTAGGGTTACTTCATTCAAAATCTCACCAAACTGCTTGTAGGTCAGCAAACCCACTTCTTCTCTTATATCTTTTAGATAAGGCCATTTAGGGAATTAAATATAGCAATTTTAGAGACCCATTTGTCTCCCATTAAACATATCAACCTAGTGCAATAGGTTGTTTTGAAACATCTTGCACAAAATTGTCCTTCAATGTTGTTCCTAGGCCAAATTAGGCCTCTTTTCCAAAGGAGGTACTAAAAATCCTTCACACCAAACTTGAAAATATTCACCAACAGATCCAACTAGTCACAAAACTCACAATTTTTCCATTATTTTCCATAGATCACTCCAATTTTCTATTGTCCCAAGCAAAAACTAGTAATTTAAAGCCTAGCAATTAAACTTGCTAGACTAGGGCACATGCTAAAGCCCTCCAAACACTATCACCCTTCCCTATAACTAATAAAATCTTAAATAAAAATCCTAAAAGGCCCATTCCACCAAACTACATAATTTTCCTATGGTGGAATGGCCTATTTTGACATGATTTTATTCAAAACCCTAGCAAACCCTATCAAACTGTGCAACCTTCATAAAATTGGCTTTATCTCCTACAAATTTGAATGAAAATCACTCCAAATGGATTCAAATGAGAGATAATACAAAGGAACACCAATTCACATTGATTTCACATGTTTATCTTACTGTATGGATCCGTACAAAGTCTAAAAGTATGAAGAACACAAAAAATCACACAAAAGAGAACAACAATGCTTTATTTCTCCAAATCTTCAAGCAACCAACCTGCCTCGATGATGATGGAGGATTTTTAAACATATTTAAAATTTATACCAATGGTCTACAACTATAATTTGAAAAGATGACAATTTATCTTCCTCTAACCAACAAAAATGACAAAAAGTGCATAGTGCAACTTTTGCAAAGTTGCTACATTATTGATAACATTTGAACACAACCCCACTAGGACCCTAAATGACTTCATTTGCATCAAAAATTGGTAAAATTGACCTTATTACAACATGGAATGACTCAGCCCTAACCTAGACTCCAAAATGCATATACAAACCGAAATTTTCAAGGGTGCTCCTCCACCAATGTTAGTGCAGAGAAAGAATCCTTCAATATATTGTCGAAGAACAAATAGATTTTTCTCTAATCATCATTGGGAGAAATATTTTAATGGCCAAAAACACCATGATATGACATAGAAAAATGGTGTGCAAGGTCGTACCATCACAGGAAACAAGCAGTCGTAGACAAGGATGATCATGACTCATACTAGGAGCTCAATTGCCCCAGTGTTTTTGTCACAATCAATCATAGACAAGAAAGACAAGAAAGACAAGAAAGAAGAGCCATGAAATGATGTTTCTCCTCTAGATCCTGATGCTAGGAAATCCTTGAGGAAC